>SJJU01004557.1:0-10848 GCA_012932125.1 Conopomorpha cramerella | reverse complement strand
TATAGGAGCTGCATCAGCTGCCTCACTGATCTATTCTGTGAGCCTGGTATGGTCTCCGGAGTGCGAGCGGTAGACGCAGGCAGATAGTTTTATCTACACCAGCGTCCACCAATACCCACATGACGGACAGTCTGGGGTCCTCAAGCAGATGTCGTCCATGACATAAAGGCACACTCCAGCACGTGCCCGGAACTTGTGCTCTAGTATCTCCGTGTATCTGGACCAACAGATCTGCTCAAGCTCTTCCATCACATACAGGTTTTCTGCACGAAGGCCATCAGTTCGTACACGGGTATGGTGTCGGAGCGTTTCACCGTGGATGCCATTACAGCGTTGAATCGCAGTCGTCGGCTCGTGGTGGTAAGGTAAGGTGTCCGATCCGGCCGGTGTCTAGAACTGAACTGATTTATATCTTTATTATATTAATATGTAGGTAGATAATGCTGTAATCGGTTTTATAAGACAAATACCAATCAGGAATACGCGTAGTACAATCGATACGTTCTAACATGAAAGCATCACGGTAAAATCTATATACATATTATTGTTTTTATAACTTATTCCTTTTCATTTGTATTTATTGCATCTATCACACTGGTGTCAGAGTATGTCTGTCTGAGTTTACTAGAGGCTTTAAGTGCTTGTTCATGACCTCGCGCGGGAAGCGGGGTGGAAGAGAAGGTACTAGACCCATATAAGCCCATTGGGTTCGTTTTCGACCCAAAACTTCGCACTCTAATCATCGTACCGTAACTTAATAATTCTATTGTTTCCGTTAAAACTACCTACTTATTCTAATACTGTATGAAATATGTTACGACAATAAGCCATAATTATAGGCCCCAAATACAATACCAAACATTACCCAGCGTTTCAAAATATGACACATATGAATAACAAATTGTGTGTCACCTTGCTTCATCGATTTGTAAGCACTGGGTTACAGTACGATTAGTTGTCTGTCACTGAACAACGATATGCTCAACCTGCCCGAGGGCAAACTGTTAATACTTAGCATGAACAAAAACACAAGTAATCGAAACAGATGTGAATTTATTGATCGCGGTTAAAAATTAACAATTGTTCACAGCATATAACATATGACATTGATCAAACGATAGCGCCATCCAGGAGGACACTCAGCGCCATCTATTGAGAACTCTTATAAACATAATGAACAGATCTATGCGCGAGCGCGCTAAGTGACAACAATGGACAGTCACGTTATTTCAATTTTTTCCCTGATATTTCCATTACTGTTTCAAATTGAAAAAACCTCATGAATTTTTTCTTGCTTACACGTAAATGGGTCGAAAACAACCCCTTGGCCACATGCACTTTCCTCAGCTTCGTACAAATGCTTTATTGCACGTATCTGCGCATATTGCCTGCATATGAAATAATTGAGCTTTTAGTTCTCTCCACACACATGATGTCGATTTATAAGCTGTTGATATCTGTTGATATGTATCCTCCTTGTGATGGTGAAATCTGAGGGAGATTCCGGAAAATGAGACTGTCAATCTGTTGAAATTTTCAACCGTAACCAGTTACTTTCTCCTTCTTAACTCATCATCAGCAAGATTATGAACATAATTACCTGATTCATCTACACTTAACATCAGTAAGCCACTCATTCCTGGAACTTTTGTACAAAATAAAAATCCCACAAAGAATTCAAGACTTGAATCTCACAGGAGTCACCTAGTTTTCAGGGCAAAGTCTGCTTCTTCCGTTATACATTTTTACGTTGACTTGGACGAAAAGGTCTAGTAGCCCTAAATGTAGACGTGTATTATTTTAGACTAATACTAGATGCTAGGATAATACTAACACAACCCTAAACTATTTTTATCCCGTAAAGATGTTCCTATTCATTTTTCATTCCGCAACAAAAATAAACTTCTTCTACCTACTTCCAATTTCTCAATGCACTCATCAAGTACGTATGTTATGGCCATTAGAATTTATAATAAACTTCCATCAATACTAAGAGATGAACCTAATGACAAGAAATTCATATTCAACTTTAAACAATTATTAATTGAGAAAGCCTATTACAATCTACAAGAATATTTCGAAGACAACCTTTAAAAAGCTTATTTAAATCTCTCGTCCTCTCCATAATGGTAATTCTTTCTCATTTGAATCACTTCAGTCTCTATTTACCGACGATCATCCGAAATCTGTGCGTATTATTCAAGTCAATTCAAATATTTTATTTTCAAACAGAGGTCCATGAGTGTTAGTTGTAAATTAAACAAAACAAAACAAACAAAAAAAACCTATTTGTTAGTAATTAACTTAAAACTAAAAAATAAAATTTAAAAAAATGTACATGTTCATGTTTACAATTTAGACCTATTTTTTTTTTGTTGTCCATGACAAGTGTGTTATTCCAATGGACAAACAGGGCTGTCAAGTTTGGCCGCAAAAGTTCGCAGGAGGCAGCCCGATGAATCTAGCATTCGTGCTCTGACAGGGAATACACGTGTATAGGTCGTGTTGCGAATATTCACTTTATACTCGTACTCTATTCCGAAACAGCGTACTTTATAGTAGTGTCTGGACGGTTCAGGACAGTTCTTGAAAAGCGCCCCACGCTTTTTTCGCCATAATACCATTTATTGTTTATTGATTTATTTCTAAATTATAGAGGTAAATTATTTTCCATTTTTTTTACCATTAAGAACAAGCGTTTAACCACCATGCTGCCTGATTACCGGAACAAATTATTGTCGCCGAATAAATTGATTTTTGGTAGTGAGGTTCTGGTATACAACACAGGAAAAAATAATTTAAACAAAATCTACTTTATATGGGAAAGTCGGAAAATGGCATTGTTTTAAAACTACTATACAATATTTTGAACTGAACATTAAAAGAAAAGTTGAGGAAAATGGTTTTTATTACAAATTACGTACTTGTAAGTTACGTACGTTAAAATAAAATAATAATGAATGCCTACCCACACTTTGCAGTAGATTTTATTTCAAAACTGTTGTTTTAAAACGACGGTAAAAATAAGTGGTTACAAAACAGCCCATTTTTACTTCTAAAGTTCAAGTAAATTAACTGTATCAATCGGTAAACTATTTGAAAAGTAAGTTCTCTTTAGAAACTAGACTAATTTACAAACTTCACTGTTTGAGGTATCAATTTTTTTTAATAAGTTAGGTTGTAACGACTATGTTATTTTTTTATGGCTGAGATAGTTTTACCAACACTGGCTTAGCCGGCTCGTAAAATCTAATATATAAAATTCTCGTGTCACAGTTTTCGTTGCCATACTCCTCCGAAACGGCTTTACCGATTTTCACCAAATTTTATATGCGTATTCAGTAGGTCTGAGAATCGGCTACTATCTATTTTTTATCCACTTGCCAGTTGTATTTCTCCCAATACACAGGGTACAAAGGCGACTTATTATGGCAAAACGAATGTTTGCCGGGACAGCTAGTATTTATATATGTTTCCGCACATCGTGTCGTTGTTGTTGTTGTCATTGTTGTAAGCGTTGTGCAGTTTTCATACAAAGTCACAAACTTCTTACTTGGCGGTTATTGAGGCTGTAAATTAAAAGTGTCAGAGACACATATGTAGTTATTTTTTTTTATGTAGCCTGTGTTGTGTCCCACTGCTGGGCAAAGGCCTCCCCTCATCCTGTTTTGGGCCACCTCGCGCCACCCCGGCAGGTGTCGGTCCAGGTCATCACGCCATCTCCTCCTGGGCCGGCCACGCCTCCTGCTTCCGTCGGCGGGAACCCAATCGGAACCCAATCGGGTAGTTAATTTAAAAAGTGAAAAATATCTTATTTTTACATTTTTATCAAATAGGTCCCAGATAAAAATGTGTGTCCCTGTGTGTGTATGAAGCATTTCGAAGGTATGAACAACTTCAAATGAACATAAATTATACCTCTTTCGAGGACAATCAACTAAGACAATCCAACCGGTGGTAAACAAAATTAAATACCACGCTGAAAAAAATATCACTTTCTAGGCTCAGAAAGAGTCCCATGGTACACTTTCAATACAACTGGACTTGAACCCGCAACATCCCGATCACAAGTCAAATATCCGACCGATGGACCACAGACTATCGGCGCGAGAGTAGTTAATATACAGGAAAGTATTGAGAAAATACAGTATAAGTTTAACACTTCTGACGTCTGACGAGAACACTTTTTACAGGGTTAAGTATTGTTAATGGCACCTAAGTATTTTTTTAACCTGACGAACACCCGGATACGAAGCTAGGATGAATCAGGTCACCTGGTGTCAGAACGACTTCTCGTCGCACGCCGAAAGTCTTTATTTTATTAGTTAGATAAGGATCGAGTACCCCTTAACCTTCATATTCCCGCGTCAATTTTTGTAACACATATACCCGCGTACGGTCTCAGAGACCGCACTTTTGTGTCCTAGTTCTTTTTTAATACTTAATATATTTTTATGTTTATTATTGTACATTCAAAATGAAGGCTTTCAAATTCAAATTATTTTTTGCATTCCACAATTTTAAGTTCTTAAGATAAGGCATGTATAGTATCATAGGTGACATGACAACATTGCGGACCCTGGTGGGCATAGCAAATTACTACTACTACTTTAAATAAAAGTCTTGAATTATCTTTATTAGGAACTTAAGATTTTATGACTTTTAACCTTTAACTATGGACGTTCAATTTTTGTTACGTTGATATGAACGCGCGGTCTCAGAGACCGCTATATACAAAGGTCGGATAACACACTTTTACGTTACTGACATACTAGTTTTGTTATCATATCCCCTTTATAAGTATTTAAATGTAAATTTCAACACAAAATACACATACATATTTTTTTATTCTTTAGAAAATCTTATCATGTAACAGTATTAGGCACTTTTCAGACTTTTAACTTGAGATCACTTATAGGTTACAATATTTCAGAAAAAAATCTTTCACATTAACTTTAACTTGACTTACAATAAAATATAAAAAACATAGTATAAAAATAACATAAAAATAGCTTCTCAACATAAAACTTGAAAATTTCAACAATGCCTCAACTTGTCCATTTTATTGGCAGTCTTTGCACAAAGGCTTAGAGCACTGAAGGCATATGGGCTGTCCACAACCCACACAAGTGTAAGTCGTCTCACGTTTAATCTTTGGTGGACAAAGCCTACGCATCTTACGTTTAGGCACATCATTGTTTTCTGTTGCTAGTTCTTCATTCGGCATATCAGGACCCAAAACACGTCACACACAAATCTAAAAGCATGTGTTGGAGTTTATCGTCAAATTTAGAATTATCTAAGCGCAATAATTTGGTTGCACTTTGTGGATTTGATAAATTAGACTTCCATTTCAATGCAGAAGTACTTGGTCTGTAATTTTCCGTCATTTTTATTGCAAAATACATGAAAACAACAAAATCAACGCCAACTCAATTCATTACACAAACGTGGACGTGCGGTCTCAGAGACCGCCGAAGAAATTAAAAGGGATATAACTCACCAAGTTCGCAGCCAGCGATGCAACCTACCGTCTCCATCGTCATTTAGCTACTAAAACTGAAGCTATACAGATGGACAGACGTGGTGCGTGCAGGGGAGCGGAGGGGTACGGAAATCACAAACTGCTAGCGGTCTACGAGACCGCACGTCCATAGTTAAAGGTTAACATTGTCACCATTCAAATTAGAGATATTTTTCTTAAGTACTACAAAAACAGAAATAAAATATATTTCTCTTCTACAACAAAATTATTTTTTTCACTTAGAAACCAACAAACGAAATTAACAATCAAACTTTATAAAAAATAAACGCTTATTTAGTTTTCAGCCTTATTGGTCAGGACATACCGCAATAATGCTATTGTTCCAAACAAAAGTATTTTTGCATGTGGCACAATTGTATCGTGTTTTGCGATTTTTTCTACATGAGCAATATGCATAGCGACCTATTTTATTGTTGTTGGATGTTGCTTTGGACTCAGGATATTATTATTATACTTTATTTGGCACATTTCGGTGAGCCTTAGCTCCAAGGTTTTAGGCAAGGATGTGATGAGAGTTCGACGTCTGAGGTGCAGGTTGATGAGGTCATATGACAAAGCTTCTAGAAAGATCTCAGCAATCGAGTTTGCTAGCTTTTTTTCGTTAAATCATGGATTAGCTTAGAGGCTAGAAGAAAGCCTTGCAGTTCCGGGCGTAAGAATAGGGCTGCGGTTCTCCCTTGCCTGTCGTACGAGGCGACTAATAGGGCACCAGGGGGTCGGTCGCGCGCAAGGCGGGGGCCTGCGCGCGAACTCCACCGACTCCCCCATCGAGGGCGACGGTGCCACGTGACTTCGGCACCGTCGCTTCACGTCGAGGCGTTTCGTGGGGAGGGCCACAAGCCCCTCCCTGCAGGGTAGAGGGCCCGCAAATCACACTGCAGCGGGCCCTGCGCGGCCGGTGCCCCCCTGGATGTTGTACTCTCTAGGGTGTTCCGGGGGCACCGGCTCAGAAGTCACCGGGGGGTTTTAGTGGACGCACCACATAACCTCGTCGTCTCCCCCGCGGACGACGGGGTATCCGAAGGGATCTCCCCCCGTCAAAAAAAAAAAAAAAGGAGTCTAGAAGAGACCAAGTAAACTTTTTCCAAAGTATCTGTCATCCCCAGTAAGTATTATTGATTTAAACATTATGTATGTGCGTAGAAGTCATAAAGAAAAAAAAGCTAACGAGATGTAATAAGGTATAATCGATGAGTGCGACTTTGTTTTCCTCTATTTTGTGCAAGGTTTTTTCTAACAAAATTATATTAATTCTATTACCACAATATATACCGGATACGTCAATATTTTCTATCAGTATCATCACAAGACAATTTCTTTTCAATATTAACTCGTACAATATGCAAGTGGACCAAGTATTTCAATGAAGCGCAATTCAATTCAATTAATTTGCAATCGCCGATACAAAATCGATTTGGATCTGGAATAGATAGGTAAGATAATTAACTACAAAGAAATTAATGAACATTTCATAAGTCAAATGATATTTTTTCTGTTCAAAGGAAGGTAAATTATTATCGTGACTAACTGCGGCGCGCGGGCGTACCTGTGTTTTATTATTTTGCGTGGGAATTTTAGGATATAATAGGTTATTTTTCTGTTAATATGGGATTGCGCACTTACGAATTATTACACTTACGCATTTACGTATAATATGAGCAATATAATATTACATAATATAAACAAATAAGGAAAAAAACAAAAATAGGAGGGAAAAGTAATATAACGGCGTAGGCTCTCTATCCCTAGTCTTAATGACGTCGGAATTGCCAACGAGGCTACCCTCTCTCGTATCCATTGATCTATCTACTCTCTCCCTCACGTCCCAGTATAGTCCTTTGAATGGATCCCCCTAATATAACTTGCTATGCCACCAAAGAAAAGATGTAGTAAGGTACTTAGCTTTGTTTTTAGTCCGGCAACAACACTGAATACTTTTAGCTTTTGATTAGTTTGCATGTCACTCCACTCGATACCTGCACTGGATTAGCTTGAGCTCCGGGTGAGCTTGCGATTTGCAAGCAATGCTCTTGCCACGCGGCCAAATTACCCCGCGACAGTGGCGCCGCTTCGCTTTAGTTCACCTGCCGCGCTTCATCAAAAGTATTCCTTGCAAAATGTGTGTTTTAAAATAGATTAAACAAATAAAAAGTTTTTTCTAATCCTTAGGCTTAATGAATCAAACCTAATACAAATTTATTTTATAGGTAGCTATTTATCTAAATTCAACTTAACAGAACCACATTCATCTATATTTCCGTTTCATTACACTGTCCATTTTCAATTAGCAATAGTGATAGAAAATCAGTTTCAATGTATCAAAATTAAACTAAATTGACGACTATTATTTTAGTAATTAGAACAAATCTCAATAAGATCTTAACTTAATTTAGGTAAGTAACTTAATTTACTATGTAAGTGGCATAGTAAATTAAATTACTTCTTGTAGTCATATTTTGACTTGTAGTCATATTACAGATATAGTAACACAAATAACGATACAATCGTTTCATTAGAATGACTTGAAAAATCACAGTATCAATATTGACTAGCCTAACAACATCATTCACTGGCAATCGGACACTTCAGAGTGGGTTCCTGGCGTGCCCGTCATCCAGGACACAGCGCAGGAGTCAGCCCGACCCGCTTGCCGCCGCCGCCGCCAGCCCCCGCGCTCTGCTCACCGAGAGATCGTGTGCCCCGCTGCTGCCCCACCGGCGACGAATGCTCGTGCCTCCAACAAACGGATGGTGGGTGAAGATGGCTTTGTCCTGGTGTAGAGGAAAAGCCGTCACCGCACCGCTCCCCGCAACGTGTATGGCACCGACCCGCTCGGCTCCACGCTGAAGTCAGCAGTACCGACGACGTTGCTGTAAGTTTCTCGTCTGAGTTTTCAAACAAGGAAGATAGATGTGAAGAAGACCCTTTGGCGTGTGAGGGTCATAGGATTCGATTGGGCTCGCGTCATGACGATTTTAATTCGTTTGTGGTGCAAGTTCCCACAAAAGATCTGGCGACCTTCATGGACACCTCCTTCTGGCCAACGGGTGTAGTGTTTCGGCGCTTCCGTGGAAGATTGCAGAACACTGCAGACGACAAAACACAGAATGTGCAGAAAGAAGGATAGTTTTTAAGTAGTATAATATTGTTTATGTAAAGTATCCATATGTATGTTTTTTCTTTCTTTTGTAGTGTATTTTATTTGTTTTTATGGGCCGATACCTATAAAGGTATCTTTTGTTGCCTGAAAATAAATGTTAAGTATTATTTTTATTATAATTAGATTATTTTAGGTATATCGTCCCGCGCTGACGCTGCGCCGACATATAAATTATTTACAGTCATATATAACGCATACAGTTAGACGCAGAGAATGACGATATCTTCAAGGTTAAACTTACATTAAAAGTGATACTAACAGGAGGCTCTGGTTCGAGCAGAACATATACAGCATAGTGCCGGGTTGTGCGAAGACCTGGACATAGTCAGCCTCCAGTGTTTTATGTAGAAAAGTAGGGAATTTTCATACTAAATGACATATGGTTTTAAGCAGGTGTGTTCCAGATCGAAAGTGCTTACCTATCGGGATTCGGGAGGTCAATAGGTTTATTTTTTTTTCTATTTTTATCTGCCATCAGTTGGAGAACTATAAGCAAATTAATGGTTGACATGATGACGTTTTAGAATGAGTATTCCAGTGAATACCCTCCAACACTTCATTATCCTTTACTTATAAGCTTAGGTCAGTTATGGCCGTCCTTTTTAGGCGTCGCTTATGTCCAGGCTGCACCAATGCAGTAGCCAGAGGGTTAGGATGATTTTCGAGCCTTGTTTTGTACTTCAATGCGTACAGTTTTATTTCTTCCTGTACAGTGTAGTAGTAGTTAGTAGCCGTCAACAATTCTAGTTCCCTTTTAATTGTAAGGTTTTTTGCCTCTGCAATACACGAATTTAGATCTGTTATAGCTTTATTAAGGGCGTTCTTGTCTTCTCTACATCTACTATTATGCCAGATTCGTCAAAGTTTAGGTTTCTCCATAATTTTCGCTTTTATTTCCCAAGGTATGCTTTGTGTAACGGTTCTTTGCGTGTCTCTCGTAGGCGGATTCTGGAAAATATAGGTCGATCCAAGTAAACATTCTGATTTTCCTAAAGGCATGTGCACAATCTTTTTTGTCATCGTGTTTCCGATGTTTGCCTTTATAAAAGTCGTTATGTTACGTAAACAGAAAACCCGTGAGGCTTATGTGGAATATCTAATATTCAAAGTTATCTTGTAGCCTTCCTCCTACCTCTATTGTGTATCTCTGCTACCCCAATTTCCGCCTCGCATTTCACACACACACACGCACGCATACACGCTACTTTAACGCTCTCAGAGGCTAAAGATTATAATTTTCTACTTTGTAGCTGGAAAATAGGGAGAAATTATTAAATTATTTTATTTTATAATTGCTCGGAAGAGCATATAGCTAATTTCTCTAGGAATAACAGCCATGCAAATCAAAATATCAAGCGCCTGCACGCATCTCGCTTTCAATCTTCTTAAAAATAATTGTTCCATAAAGTTAAAATGGCAATTACGTAACTTTTTAAACGCAGATTTTATGCTTGGATTTTTTTTACAGAGTTCAATTACAAATTAAAACTAGATTAACGTAACAAAAATAAACTTCCCATCCCTTTTCTCGAAAATACAAAAAAAATTAACATTGTCAGCCTCCAGGCGATACTGAAATGACGTTTTTTAATTATTTTTATTTTACTATGTATTAACCAATCTTTTTTGTCACTGTTTGTTTTATATTGTCTATTTAATTATGATTATGTTTGTGTTTTAATTATAATAATTCTGTATGCTTATAAAAAAAATAATTAAAAATGACCCAAAAGATATTTAGGACTAAATGACAGGGGTTTCCGTCCCCCCTCCATGGGTTCCTTGGTGTGGCGAGGGGGCTTAGTACCCGGGTAATCGCGCTACCCGGGAAGCGAAGGGGAACCCACTGGGCCGGTCAGTGAGTTAGGAACCGGCTGATTGGCCGGCCCGAGAGGGACAGCATCTTGGGCTCGACGTACGGAGCCCGCAGACAAGCGGTCAGGCTGCGTCCCGGCGCAGACGCGGCCGCAGGGAAGGCCGCGGAGGGAGAGGACAGTCGGTATGTCGACCGCCGCTGTCCCTATCCTCCGCGGCCTTGCGGGGCCGCCACCGCTTGATGGCGGCGTGGAGGGGCCGCAGGGGAAGAGGAGTGTCAGTATCGCGATGCGCTGCGCTCCCTATCCTCTGCGGCCGGTCGATGCAG
>SJJU01004556.1:0-21928 GCA_012932125.1 Conopomorpha cramerella | reverse complement strand
AACACGCCATCGAACATCGCTCAGCAAAGAGTTTATCAAAACATTACACAGTTTACTCAACAAAGTGAAAGGAGGAGAAATGATCTCGTAACAGTGCTAACCAATATTTACCAGTTTTAGGATCAATAACATCCGACAGACTAGTTATATTGGCGGTTCATCCTCGCAGCCACAGCTTTTAGACTCAAGTGGATAGGCAATTATTTGGCCAACAGTTTCCGGTAGCCAGTTGACCAACTTCCGTTATTGGTCGCTTTCGGATTGCCTCTGAACTTTGGCCCTTTGAGGATAAAGGTTTTGCAACGTTCGATATTTGTGTCTAATTTACTTCATTTCTATGTTGGTAGGGTATCTACTAACGTTTGAAATGATTAAAATTATAGAGGGTGATTCGGAAAAAAATCTCTGAGCGTCTGTGGTCCAGTTGGTCGGATACTTGACTTGTAACCGGGAGGTCCCGGGTTCGAGTCCGGCTACTGGACGTGTACCAGTGGGACTCTTTTTCAGAGCCTATGTACGCAACGCAACGCTCGTACGGTGAAGAACAACATCGTGATGAAACACGCACACCACAAGGTGTGTGAACCCTATAACGGCGATGGGCTCACCCACGTTCTCGTTGGGTTAAATACGCTTGGTAAACCGTGGGCTTTTCCTTATTAAGCAAGTGCCTCTGCCTATCCCGCTTTGGGATTAAAAGGCGTGAAGTGTATTTTTCTTCGATGTCTCTGTCTGTATACATTCGATTGTTCCTTTTGTATGAAGAGGTCCATTTTTTTCGTCTCGGATCATTGACAAACTTTTGTTTTTTTTTTAAGAACGCAACGAACAAGCGTTTGACACTTCTGGAATTGACCCGGTAAGATAGTACAGAAATCATAGACTTCAGGTTACAAGGGTATTTCAGAATCAGCTTGTACAAAGAGGATAGATTTTAAATATACTTGTATTTTTTAAGAATAAACTTAAACGATGAATTACGATCATTCTTTCAATATGAGAATGCATTACACACATTGTATTACTGACATAATATATATTACATGTGACATAATTCATGTACAATATTAGGAACATAAATAAAAATATGTATTACCTATATTTTATCCCGAAATTGAGAAAAACGTGAACACAGCGCGCCACAGCTTGTTTATTATATTTTTATTGAGGTAAGTGGACGAGTCTACTTTTAGAAATATTCCAAAACTATTAGATTTGACCCAAATAAACGGGCCCATCTAAATAAAAACGTTTAGAAATGGGCACAGACAGATTATAATATACAACGTAGAGACATAGTAAAACTGCAGAGCATTATAAATTGCCAAAATAATCTTCACATTGTAAAATTATCTAACTTTTCTTAATGATAGTGCTAAATGCCCCTTAGTAAATCGTTCGTAACTTCATTATTTATTTAAGGTTAATCTGTATGTATGTGTGTACTTACCGACTTACAAAGAGATTAACATGATGTCTTGGCAAGTTTGTTTCTATTCATGAAGAGAAAAACTGTTAAGAGTTAAGACTGTTTTACATTTTACCATTTTATTGCCTCTGGTATTCAATAAAATTGAAATTTCTTGCGTCGTGTTATCTATCTTGGTAGTGTGACATTTTAAAAGAAGAAAATAATGGCGGATCGTTAATTTCTTTCAATTATTGAGCTTAAAGGTAAATGGGCCTTTATACTTAAACTATACACATAAGAACTTTATTTCTAAAAGCTTTTATTTAACTTGTTACAGTTTATAGTGTATGTAAAGGGTAAAAGGCTCTACTATTGGTAGAAATACAGTAAAAAATGCACATTTCCGACTAGCACGACACAACATAAAACACAAAATGTAAATTACTTAATTAATTCGTTCATGTTAACTTTACATTAAGTAAGGTAAACCAAGGTTGCAGCAAGCTTCACAAATTCCCGGAACCTATTCTAATTTAGTAGCAACATCATTTAATTAATTTAAAACATAACATGCATTGATGTTTGCCGAAAGCAAACGTTGGGATATGAAATTAAAGTAATGAATATTACCGGCTGCAAACATGCGCTCCGCCTCCTGTAATTGTGAGCTGCTTCTGTAAACATTTACCTAACAACTGAAATGATTATATTTTAAACCAGTAATTGTTGTATCATCAATACTCTAAAACTACTAATACACTAGTAGTCTAAAACAAAGTCGCTTGCCGCTATCCTATGTATGCTTAGATCTTTGAAACTACACAACGGATTTTAATGCGGTTTTCTTTAATATAGTGATTTTAGAGGAAGTTTTATATGAATAATACTGGCATGTAATAGCAGAGAAACATTGTTAATAATGCATATTACGTTTAACGTTATCGTTTGCCGGGTCGATTAGTCTAAATATAATATGACAGGAAAAGTTGACTGACGAATCAACGTACAAAACTGTTAAACATAGGAAATTGAAATTTGGCAGAGACTTAGCTTAGATACCGTAGGGGTGCACTAAGAGAGGAATTCCCGAAATTTAAACGGAAACGGGATTTATAATGTATATGGGCAAAACAATGTTTCCCGTGTCCGGTAGTAAGGACATAACCAAAGAACAATTTCAAAACAAAACAATTTCAGTATAGTTTGAAGGTCTTCAAGTCGCGGGTGAATAGGTACCTACTGAACAAGTGTGTACACCACATCGCTGCTTAACATCAGGCAGGATGGTGGTCAAACGCTTGTTCATAGTGATAAAAAAAAAACATTTATAATGAAAGACTCCTCGCGATTTCAACAAGTATTTTCAGTTTCTTTGCATCTTGGGTTACATTATTGGAAAGGATTAAGGATTACTAATAAATAAATAAGTAAATACCCTGGGATATTTTTACACAAGGTCAGCTGACCCCAAACTTAGATATCCTGTAGGTATAAAGTAGGTAAAAGTGATTGGGTGCCAGACACATACATAAACACTTTTAAATACATACATTGATAAATAAAACACCCAGTAATATTGTTATCTATACTAATATTATAAAGAAGTAAAGTTTATGTGTTTGTATATTTGTTAAATTGTAAGGGGTAATCTCGGGATCAACTGAACCGATTTTAAAAATCCTTTCACCAATAGAAAGCCAGATTATTGCCGAGTGTCATAGGTTACATAAAAACCGAAAAATAAAAAGTCTTTTACGTGGTAGTCCGTTTTACAAAGTGAATCGGAGAAAAAACGGTCGAATGAAAGCTTTTCTTACGAACTCTGCCTTAACTATTACCATATGTTTGAGTTCTAGAGAAAACACGTGGAGCTTGAAAATGCGTACAAAAAATTCAGCGACAACTAAATAGTTATAAAAAGTAGGTTTTTAATATTAGTATAGACAATACACATTATAAAAGAAAGACGCCTCCCGCTGTCTTTCCCTATGTATGCTTAGATCTTTAAAACTACGCAACGGTTTTCTTTAGTAGATATATATATTCTTGGTGAAGGTTTGTGTGTATAATATAATAACAGAGAAACGTCTGTTAGTAATATACATTGGCAAAACAACGAACGCCGGGTCGATATTGTTTGGTTGTTTGTTACATTGGCACTATTCGGCCCAATACAAAATTATTGGACTTACTCCTGGGGGCCAAGTCTACTGCACTCTCGTATTGTATCGCCTTGGCATCGTAGCGGCAAACCTTGGTGAAAAAATACACTTCACGCCTCTTAATCCCAAAGCGGGGTATGCCCACGGTTCAGCAAGCGTATTTAACCCAACGTGGCAGGAGGTGAGCCTGTCGCCGTTATAGCGTTCAGACACCTTGTGGTGTGCGGGTTTCATCACGATGTTGTCCTTCACCGTACAAGCGTTACGTTGCGTACATAGGCTCTGAAAAAGAGTCCCATTGGTACACGTCCAGTAGTCGGACTCGAACCCGCGACCTCCCGGTTACAAGTTAAGTATCCGACAAACTGGACCACAGACGCTTAGGGAAACGCGCGTGGGGAAAGTTGTTCGGTATTAAGGGCTGCGTGACTTTCTCGAGTTTCAAGCATCGCAAGCAAATAAATGTTCATATAATTATGATTAACGTTATGTATTAATAGCACCCGTCAGTCTGAAAAAGTAACTACACCATGCCATAAAGACTATCCGAAATTATAGAGCCCTAATCACCCCCTTCTATCCTGAAAGCAGGACTGACGTAAATGTATGTGCCTTCTTGCACACATATATTGTTCGCATCTCGGTTCCGCTTTCACGGTCATCTGTCGTGGCATATGCACCTGCAAGTCGAGCTGGTCACCGGCCAGATTGCCTCCGCAATAAGTTCAGCTTATACTGGTGTTTGTGAAGGTCAAGGTACAGAAGTTGTACAACTGTAATGCAAATGAGAGGCTCTGTGTTGTCTGCACTACAAATAGCGCACAATGCATTCACCGCACACACCGTCTCGTGAAATAGGATAGAATAAACATCGAAACCTAAGTTTTCACTCTGTCTAGGTGGTAGCGGTGCACTCGACCAAAAAAATTGTAAACAATTTGGATGACACGTGTGTCGATGTGTCACCAAAACATCAATAAGTTAGAGTTGTGTTATATTGTAACAAATAAAGAATTAACCCAATGTCTAATGAAGTTCACGTGAGTTTTAAAATTAAGGGGACCAGATTTTTGGTTGACTGTACATACCGGCTTACTTTTGTAATATTGAAAGACAATGGCGGAATGTTACGAGTTAAAATGATGTACCTAATCGAAAATCGCGTCGTTCCAATAAGTCCTTGACGTTTCCTTATTTCTTCGTTGTAGAATGAACTTTTTATTGCATACGACGTTATTTGTACGGATAGGACAGGTGTCAAACCTGTCATATTTCTTAGGATGACACGAGCGATGCGGTTAACAATGGTATATCTAATTATTGGCTAGATTTACATATCGACTATGAACTGGCAATGCATCGTTCGTTCTATCTGAACCGTTCGTATGACACGAGATTGATTAGTAGTATGTCTACGTCAAATAGTACGTTTTGTTTTAAAAAATGCATGAACTCTTAAAATCAGATAGGACCTACTGCCAGTTCAAAGTCGATATGCGAATAGATCCAGTAGTTTAGAATGGCGTTACAGAGCATGGAACCTACGGCTACTGGTCAAGTGTAGGTAGTGTTCACTGTCTTAAATAATTTTCAAATTATTTTATACTAGCTACTTTGTTTGCCGGAAACGTTGTTTTTCCAATATAAATGATTAACAGGAGGTCTCTGCTAATAATACTACATGCATATAAATATCTTTCCAGAATCACTCTACGTACTAAAGAAAACCGAATATAAATGAGATTTATATTCGGTTTCTAAGCATACTATTTTATACGTCTATACTATTTATTGATGACAGCAATGGACACTATTGGCCCTGGAACGGCATTTTAACCTGTAAATCGATATAATATGTGTGTTAACCCTATTGTAGGCTAATAGACGTGACTCACAATGTGCTTTTATCACGTACCTACCTTATTACTGATACATAAGCACCTACGTCAGTCTAACTACTTTTCAGCTCTGCATGCAGCAAAACTTTGCCGTAATGTTAACTAGTTCGAAGTTAGAAAAAGTTCATATTGAACTTTCCCTTGTTATTTGCTAAACTTCACACGATGAAAGTAACAGATACATGAAGATGTTGCAAATATTTTACAGTGCAGATCAGTACAGCAGTACATTTATTAATAGTATTGTTGTTGTGTTACGTTAAGTTGAAACTAAAAGTTCAAAACACTCTTGAGGTTTTAAACCGTTTTTAAAATCATAATAAATCATAACACGAAAATCACGCCGAGTGAGCTCCATTGTTGCGAAAATTTACCTCCAACATTACCCAGAAAAAAAAAAAATTAAAAAAAGGAATCCTAACATTTTTCGAGTGTTCCACATTTGAATTTATAAGCAAATAACCTACCTTTACAATGGTGTATGGCCAGTATCGATCGAATGACCATAGAGTATCTAACTTTTTTGGCATGACCCTCGTATAACCTGTCAGCAATCGTTGCTAGGCGTCTGTTGGCGCTGCCCCGCACTATGCCCACCAGCGAGAAGGCTCGCTTGCTCATAGTGCTGAAGAAGCACTCGACTCGTGCGTTTGCGAACATCTACAGCACAGCGAAGCGCTACAACGACGCTGCAACCCCAACAGAACTCTAAAAGCGATATTTCATTGGACGCGGAGGTATGGTATGGTATATGCTCTCTGCGTGTATTTGCACCACAGACTGCCAGTATGAAAAAACGTGAATAACAAACAACAGCAAACAGAATGCACGAAATAATGTTGCTTTTACTAATTAATAACATTTGAGATTGTTATATAGTGATATAATTATTGAACCACAATTACCGGTTTGAAATAGAATAATTTCAGTTGTTAGGTAAATGTTTACAGAAGCAGCTCACAATTACAGTAGGTAGGCGGAGCGCATGTTTGCAGCCGGTAATATTCATTACTTTAATTTCATATCCCAACGTTTGCTTTCGGCAAACATCAATGCATGTTACGTTTTAAATTAATTATGTGATGCTACTAAATTAAAATAGGTTCCGGGAATTTGTGAAACCGGAACTTACGATAGGAATAGATTTTTTAAAACGTTTTATTTTTCTCTAGGTTTCTTACCGCCTCGTTCTATGTTTGCACCGCTAATAAAGCGGCGGTATCGTCCAATTTGACTTTTTACTTAGATAATGTGTAAAAGAGTACATATTAGTAATTAAAAAATGATGGCTAGAGTTGAGCTTTCTCACTCTGAACATCAATAAGGCTGTTTTTTACGGAGTGTTGAAAAAAAACTTGCACAACAGCAACAATAGTCCTTAGAACAATACGAGTAGTGAATTTGTTCCTGGGATTTCGGGATCGTGTTTCACCACTCCCAAAATCACGGGATTGAAAGCAGAGATGTACCCGTAGATGTCGATGATATGACAACTCGACGAAATCGTTAACAAATTCGATTCCCTAGTGTAGCATGCCGAGAATGTAGTTTTTTTATGAACTCGATGCCGAAGTCCTGGGATCGAATTCCCTAAACACGACTCTACATTGTATGCCCCGTGTTAAATATACAAGAACTTAATCCATCTACAAAATCAAAGTGCCGAATCACTCGTTACACCCGCTGAAGTCTAGGAAAAGTTGTCCAGTATGTCTTGACCCCTAACTTACAGACTATCAAATGACGTCGGGTTTTCGTATCCTAGTTTAGTTCCTACGTCCCTCACTAACTAGGACGTACGGTCTGGTTTTAGCGTAAATTCGTTATCGGGAAAATTTCGGCTCCGAATAAGATAGGTACCTACCACCTGTCTGTACTAGGTGACTACTCTTATTACGTGTTTATATCCCATGAAGTTTCACTGTTTTGTCTCTTTTCTTCATTTGTGAACTGATGTTTTAGTGAATAGTTGGCTGAGAAAGTGGTCTCTTATTTTTAACAGACTTCAAAAAAGGAGGAGGTTCTCAATTCGTCTGTATTTTTTTATGTTTGTTACCTCAGTACTTTCACCCGCTTATGAACCGATTTGGGTGTTTTTTTTATTTGAAAGCTGGTGCTTCCCGTTTGGTAGCCATATACATTTGGTTCAGTTCCGACAATGGCAGCCATGAGAAAACCACATATATGTAAAATTTTACTGGTTGAAGTCAGTTCTTTTTTAAACGGTTTTTTCTTTAAGTTATTATGACATTGTAATGATATTCACATGAGTTACAACCTTAGGTTGGTAGACCAGAGCCTATAACCTGAATAAATAAAACAAACTAGGTGAGCTAAATAAAACCGTTTAAAAATCATAAATCTCCAGATTCCATAGTCGGCTCTTACAACAGGCCAGAGGGCCAAGTCTGATACACTCTGGTAGTTGCATCGCTCTGGCATCGAAGCGGAAAACGATGTGCATCGCTATTTTACTACGTACGACAGTGAAATGAAAGTAATGAAATCAGCAATGCACATCGTTTGAAGGTACGATACCAGAGCGATTCAACTGCCAGAGTGTAGTAGACTTAGGATCCTGGAGTCTAAGGGCCTTATAGTTCGTGCATTTCATGAATGCGCGCGGGCCTTAGATGTGTGTATGGCAGTTTTGTTCGTTTGAACTGTCAACTAACGTGTCCATATACGACTCACACATCTGGGGACGGCGCGCGTTCATGGAATGGACGAACTATACTAATAATGGCGGAATTGCTATTTCGAAAATACACAAAGCTCAACTTAACTTGTCAGTTGTATGTCAATGATAACCAGTTCAAGTAAACCTGTAATAACAGTTGTATAAGTGACAACACGTTTATTGGTAAGGGGGTAAGTCTATTATACTCTAGTAGTTGTATGGCTCAGGCAATGTAGCGGCAAATAATGTGAAGGGTCCAGGCAAAGAATAGGGAATGTCCTAATAAATTGATTTTGAGAAATACACATTCTAAAGTTTGAAAGTCATGGACATTCCCAGTTTTTTTCCTTTAAAAAAAAAAAAGCCTTTTATGCGCTATCTAGTTGTTTTCTTTAAAAGCTAATGATTCGGAATAAAAGTACCATAGACAATAAGGTTCTTCCAATGGGGAATTTTCTTCGACGTGTTTCTGACAGATTTTCGGGCGGAGAACTGTCATTAATGTCAAAATTTGTTTAGAAAGCATGACCTTGGACAGTAATGATAGTTCTCCGATCCCGAAAATCTGTCAGAAAAAGTCAAAGAAAATTCCGCATTGAAAACAAAAAAAAAAATGACATTCCTTGTTCTTTGCCTGTACCCTTCATGTGCATTGCTGATCTCGTTCAATGCCAGAGCGATACAACTACGAGAGTGTAACAGACTTGGCCCCTAGATTCTTAACTGTGACTGTACGGTAAGCTAAGAAAGTAGTCTTTCAGATTTTATGATACTTTCTGTGTCAAATAAACATAACTTGAACACGAAGAGAACTACTTTGTTTGTGGCAGAATTGTCGGCTTTAAAGCTGAACATAAGAGCCAAAAAAAACATCAACAAGGGTAGAGGTGATATTTTGCTACAAGTAAAACATGAACCCAACGTCTTTTAGACATTCATAGTTTCATCCTTAGCTTTTTAAGCTATATTACTGTAAAGTTGTAGGTTCTTCGTTTGCTCGGTCACGGAGCTTTGGCATTACGAAAAACAAAAACAGAGGCCGCGCAATCGAAACGGTGGTGGACTGCGCGGCCATGGAATCTGAGAAACTGGACATACGTCGTAGGTTTTTACCTCCAATAATCTTATTACATTACATCTTCCGTCCTGGACGCTCTTGTGCTGACCACACCAATACGTTGCGCATCCTCATAGAACAAAGTGTCGAATGGCAATCCGAACTGTACCTCGTGTTTGTTGATTTTGAGAAAGCCTTCGATACGGTGAAGTGGAGCGCACTATGGTCTAGCCTAAAACGCAGAGGAATCCCAGCCAAGATCATCGCCAAACAATGTGTGTACAAACATACACACTCACTAACTTACCTTTATAATTTAGTGTAATTGTCAAGCTTCTACAAGCTGTGAAATTGACAATACTTTGATAAACATTTTCAATCACACCTTTTATTCTCTAACAACCTTTTTTTGGCATAATTATTAAAAAATACATATACTTCACGCCTTTAATGCCAAAGAGGGGTAGGCAGAGGCACTTGCTAAAGCAAATTCCCACGGTTCACCAAGCGTATTTAACTCAACGTGACAGGGGGTGAGCCCTTCGCCGTATCGTCATCGGCATAATTATTACTACTTTAAAAAAGGATCCGATTGATTTTTCTGTATCGCAGTGGTGTTATGGTTTAACTCACAGACAGCGCTGCTGCCCGTCCAGTGGAGAGTTCCCCCGGTCGCTTCCGTCGTCGTCAGCAAGTATTTCAAACAAGAGTAGGAAGTCGCGTGTCAACTAGCCTATTAGTAGACCAGTTTCCATTGAAGCATGGTCACGGATACACTGGTCTTGTGACTTCATCTGGGATATTCCCACCACATATATGTTCTGGTGTTCGACTACAGAATTAGGAGCCGCAGAGGTAACTATCGGCACGGTTACTAACGCCTGTGCTATCGCTAAACAGCTCAATAGCTTTTTAGCTCAGATATCGCGATGTATTACCCACTTACGTACGTAATTTGGGCAATTGCATTAGTTCAACATTTGCTGTTAGACTGTGCTAGGACAGTCACGTGTATAAACATGTACGCATTTTTCGTTGCTTAACATCAGGCAGGATGGTGGTCAAACGCTTGTTCATAGTGATTAAAAAAAAAAAATGTACGAATTTTTAAGGCTAGGATCAGCCGCCGTACTTCAGTCAGCTCGTGACCAAGGCACGTGTAACTGTGTCGAAACGTCGGGCATACAACGAAGGTAAGCTGAATGCTTGTCTTTGGCGCTGTAATAGCCGTTTAAATTTTTTAATATGTATGCATTTACTAATATATCAGAGCCAATTTCTCTGAAAATAACGATTGCTACTTTGATATCTTTGACACGAGTATACCTACTATATCATTCTAGTACGGGATCTAGAATAGCATTTTTGAAAAACGATAACATTTTTATCAATGCTTTATAAGAAAGTGAATGATATACGCAAGATGGCTGGCAGAAGCTGGATGCGAGAAACCGAAAACAGATCACAGTGGCGTGCAATTGGAGAGGCCTATGTCCAGCAGTGGACAAGTATGGGCTGATGATGATGATAAGAAAGTGAAATGTAATGTTATTAAGTACATACACGTTTATACACGTGAGTGTACGTAATTTTTAGTAGATGGCTGTTTTATGTCGGACTTTCAGTTCTTGAAACGTTCCTTGTCATGTAAGACAGGCTTGATGTACTTTTTTAACAGCATCTTTTTTTGATCTGATTTTTTTCGTTAAGACCCACTGTGGTCCAGATGGTTGAACATTTGACTTGAAATCGGGAGGTTGCGGGTTCGAGTCCAGCTAAATAAATAAATAAATACGGATAATATATAGTTGGTTAAGATTTGTTTTTGTTTGTTAAAGGACTCACAGGACATTTTTACAAAGTGACTGCGCCTAAAGTTAACACTTTACGAACAAAAGTTAAGAAACATCATGACAGTTACATTGTTAACATTGTCAAATATCAACTGTTGTTAAAGGTTACGGCGGTAGGCCCACCTCCTATCACATTGGCTTACATACGCTTGGTGAATCGTGGGCATTTGCTTAGCAAGTGCCCAAGCCCACTCCGCTATGGGATTCAAAGGAATGAACGTATTTTTTAAACAGTTTCTCTAAACTTATAACTAAAAACCTTTATCGCACGGCCAACAAGCTGAACACAAATTCAAACCAAACCAGACCCCGTACCAGTGGCGTGCCAACATATAGGCAAAAAGACACTGCCTACCTTAGTATTTTGGTTACCCGACCTAATTATAGCTAGATTTTTTGTTGTACTCACGACATAGGCTGACGAAGGTCCTGTGTTTTGTGGGTGAGTAGATAGGTAGGTACTTAGACTTCGTAAAGAGAAGTTACCTATACATAGGTGTCAATCCTTGGGGATTACTGCCTACCTTGTCGTAAAAGGCAGTGCACGCCACTGCCCGTACCATGAGGTCTTATAGTAATATTGTTTAAGCTTTGTGACAGTGACATTGTTATACCACTTATCTAGGGCTATCCCTTTCAACAGCGAGAACAATCCTTACTAATATTATAAATCGGAAAGTGAGTTTGTTTGTTTGTTCCGCTTTCACGCCGTAACTACTGAACCGATTGCTTTGAAATTTTGCATACGTAAAGTTAGAAGTCCGGATTAAAATTTTAAAGGTACTTTTTAACCCGGAAAAAAAAATGATATTCCCGAGGGAAACTTACATTTTTCCGTAGGAATGATAAGTTTTCTAATAGTTGCCCTTTATACCGCAATATAACCAAAGTCCACATTACTATAAAACCTCATGGTACGAGGGCAGAATGATTGTAAATATGATTTTTTTTTATTAACAGGTGTGTTTTATAATTTCTTGTGAAAATGTGAATGAATAATTAAAGACTAACATGGCGTTTCGCCGTAAAAGGTAAAATTCCGTCTTGAAGTAAACGCCGTAACTCAAAATTGAGCTTAACTGTATGTAAAAGAGTTTACAACAAAGGCGAGATAAAATTCCATATTGTGTACTTCAACTTGTCTGTGAACTAAACCTACAGGTGTCCCTGGCCTTAGTAAAAGGGATTAGTCATCAAAGAGAGCCCTTAAAGTATCTTTTATGGTCATTTGTGTGAAACAACACTTCAGAAGGATGGAAGGAGATTACCGCCCTAAAGCTACGGGCTTTTCTATGTATTTAGTATTGGTATCCATTCTGTTCTAATCTAAGGCTTTTAGGTAACTGTGTAACTAAATTTGTTTGCATTTAATTATGGAAGGAGGAATCTTAGAATAAAGTAACAGACGTCCCGCGATTTCATCCGCGTATTTTCTGTAATTTTACACCTTGTGTTATAGTGAAGTTTTAAAAGGATCACATATTTTTAAATGGATAGTATTTAAACGTGCATCAAAAAAGTCTAACCTAACCTAACCAAAATACTGACTTAGCGACAAAATTACTGATTTCTTGGCTTTTTAGGTATGCAAGTTAGTAATTTTGACGTACAGTTTATTTTCCTTTTTAAATTAAAATTGTAGCTTAAAAGGCGAATGAAGATTTTGTTCAAAAGGTTGAGTAGTTTTGAACTAATCTTTCCTCGTTATAAAGTGACTGACTCAATAATAACATGTACTTACGTATGTACTTACAACCTGTTGTTATTTCCTTTTAGAAAGTATACTTCCGGTCTCATGCGGCATGATGGCGGAGAACCTAAAAGTAAATCAACGATAAAAAATAAAGGGGACAGGAGACTGTAATAGAATATCCATAATCACAATAATAATTATAAAGAAAAAGAACCGACTTTAATCATTATTTTTTTATGCCCATATTTTTTTTTATAGTTCCCCTCGATTTATTGGGTTTGCCATTAACCCTGTTTTTTTATCATGGGACCACCTTGGAAATGTCTTCATTCTAACAAAAAAAAAAACATCCAAATCGGTTCACAAACGCGTTATTGTAATTATCCGCCAACAAACATAAAAAAAATCACGATCGAATTAAGAAAAACTCCCGTTTTACAGTAGCTTAGAAATAGGCACATATGTAGTCCTAGTTTCGACACATTCAAATGAAGATACAGAGGTGAAATGACCTAAACTTGTTGGAACCGAAGTCGCTAAAATCACAGATTCCAGTGCAAGGTGTCTAGTGTTTGCCACCTGCGTTCGGATAGCATATAGTAGGATCAGGGTCTGTGTGGCGGGTACCTACTTCATGCACGCAAGACGCTCTAGCCGGGTGTTAAGATGGCCAACCACTGGTGCGCATCGTTGGCTGTGTTTCACGTTTAACTGAAACAGGGACTTATTTAGTAAAGCTGACGTTTATAAATATTTTGTGTAGAATAAAGATATTTTGACAGAATAAGGAATAGTGCGATAAGACGGTTGAAAGTTGCGGTTTGAAAGAAGATGTAGTGACCAAAATTGAAAAGGGGTATGCTTCGGTGGTTTGGGCATATGGAGAGAATGTATGGAAGTCGTTTGACGAAAGATAATTATATGTGTGATGTAATGTGCCGGATGAGTAGAGGTCGCCCCAGAAGGACATAAATCGACCAAATTGGTGGTAACTTGGTGGAAGGTGGCGTGAAAAATTTCTCGAAATAGGAGGTCATGTATGAAAAGATTTTTTAATGTAGATGAAGCGAAAGGGGTACAGGACCGTGACTCTGCCTTGCCTTCTGGAAGACACGCGTGAAGTGTATATATATTTTGACTAGCATTTCACTAGAAATGTAACCAGATTCGGTTATGTCAAACGTGGGTGTAATGGGTCTTAGCCCTCGTCCAGCAGTGGGCGTCGTGTGGCTGATGAAGATGTGTGCTCTTGAGTGAGTAAATAATTAATCGTGTGGAAACAAAGGAAAGAAATAGTTTAAAGCTTTATTCAGATACATCAGTCAAGGCATTACATTGTATAAAACAATATTTCAGAGAGAGACTCATTACATCGTATATTATAATTAAATTGCAAATTAGAAAAAAACCCCGGATTTTAAATGTCGTGTCGTGCACTTTCATTTGATACCCCACATGTTTACCTACTCAAATTATCAAAGCTTTAAAAAGTATAGTGGGCATCCAACCTTAAACTACGGCCCGAGCTTGCGGTAGGTGTGAGGTGCTGATAGTCATTGTCGGTGCAAGTTATACAGTGTGGTATTAATAGAGCCTAACTTATATGTTCTTTATACAGACAAATAGCTCAACTTACAGTGGGTTTGAAGCACTTTAAGCTCCTTCAACGCTTGTCTTTGCTTCAGCTGTTTGTTGTGTATGCTACCTTAGAATGCTGGGTGTATGTATGTGTTTGAAGAAAGAAACGGAATAGAAGAGTTTCCTACGGCCTTATTTAAGGACACGCAGCGCGTCGGGGCTCATACATCTTGAGTTCATCGACCGTCAAAAACGTATGGGCGCCCGACGAGACGCGCAACGCGCCGCGTATCCTTAAATGAGGCCTAAGCCAACAATTCCAACAAGTATTTATTAATAACATTACAATAATATCCCAGGAGATTTCACACACGGCCAATTTTTTACACAAAAATTTCAAAACTGGAATACTCTGTAGGATGGGTGCCAGGGACTGATAATCATAAAAATCATGGTCTTTCCACATTCTTGCGGTTCTGACTATAAAAGTCGGCGGTTCGCCTGGTATGCGTTTATACAGTGATGGCGAATAAAAAACATATTGTGTCACCATCCCAGCTCAATTTATCTCATCGTGGAGGTCGCGGCGAACCGAAGGAACTCTCCAGAGGACGGGCAGCAGCGCGTTCTGTGAGTTAAACTACAACACCACTGCGATCGCCAATCCGCCTGCCAAGCGTGGCGATTATTGGAATTTCCTCGCAAATGATCATGGAAATCATTGAGGGAGGCCTTTCTTCCAGCAGTCGACGTCATGTGGCTGATGAGGAGAACGGATGATGTTTCAAAGAGATAGAAAGTAATTTCCAACTTCCTGAGCTAGTGTATCTAAATACCTACCTGTTTGAATCTTAAAATAAAGTAAACAAACATCTTAAAATAAAATACACACATCAAAAGTGTCTAGGGATCAAGAACATTTTTAGCTCTAAAAAAAAAAAAATCTAATTTATTTAAATCATAACATACAATTTAACCTACTTAACATCAGGCAGGATGGTGGTCAAACGCTTGTTCAGTGATAAAAAAAAATCAAGTCTTATCTTCTGGATTGGTCTCCTACCTAATTACCCATGCCTGTATCAATGACTTATCACCACATTTTGAATAAATTATGAATGAATTCAGTTTTCGTAAAATATATTCTTGATTGCAATCTTCTAAAATAAACATCCTAAAATAAAATAAATAACAATCTTAAAATAAAATTCTTAAATTCTTCCCAGTTTCTCCAAACATTCCCACATCAGAAAAGACATGCCAGAAACAAGGAAGAATGAACATACTATAAAGTAGTATAATACATAAAAGTTACCTTAGTAAAAAATTGAGAACCTTCGACTATAAAACACACTGATTTATGCATTAAATAACTATTAGAAGCAATACCTTTGAATCTTTTCCCTTGTTATCTCGATGTACATTCGCACTTTGTTACCACTAAAACTAAAGTAGTTCTTATGCTGATAACAATACGAATGCAACGTAAGTACCCTTATCTAACCCCTATTTTACCTGCATAAATGGAATCCTTAAATTTATTGGAAGGTTTTAGGGAACATTGTGTACCTTCAGGATGACGCATTATGAATAAAAATGAGTATCCGATCCAGTACAATGTAAAAATGGAATTCCATGTAAATTAATGCAGATTGTATCGGTGCGTAATAACATCTGACCCATATCTTTGAAGCAGTCGTTTACGTACCTATGTTCTTCTCTATTCATATTAAAAACGTGAGTGTATGTTTGTGTATTAAGTTTTTACGCAAAAACTACTTAACCGATTCATCAAGAAACTTCGTACGCGAATCTTTGGAGATATTAAAAGTAGCACAAAATGTATCCCGAAATTCGCAATAGGTATGCAGGTTTCCTAACAATGATTCCCTCGACGTAAGAGCGCTGTGTAAATAATGCAGAAAATTTCATTCGTACAAGCCACCGGCTCTGAAATCGCATCGGATAAAGCGATACATAGTTATTTTCTTTTGTGTGGCATTAAGTTTATATTAAAATTTCACTAGTTTTCGAGCGACAGGTAAATAAGTAGGTATATTTATATTCTGAGTAATCAAATTAATATTCAGCTTATTGATGTTTATAGATTTTCAAATAAGAAATTTCGTAAAGCATGAAGTGGAATCATTCATTTCTCTATAGTTTTCTCAAGAAACAGCGAAAACAAAATAAAAACAGAAGTAAAAGTAAATAGTAAAGTAAATACACTTCACGCCTTTAATCCCAAAGAGGGGTAGGCAGAGGCACTTGCTAAAGCAAGTACCCTGCAAAAACAGAAGTGTTAATGTAAAGTTAGTCTTAAAAAAAGTGCTCTCTTATTTTTTATTTCAATTATTTTGTCTACAAAATAACTCTCTGCATAAATGAATACGTAAAATTCAATAGAAAACGTGGCGCAATATAGAATTGAAGTGTCTGACTATATGTGAACAGTACTGTCCACACATTCGGTGTAACTGCAGCTCTCGGATAATAAAAGTGACACCTATGTATTTGTATTTTAGTTCGGTCAAAGGGAGATGTCGGGCGGCAGTACTACACACACACACAATAAAAAAAACGAAATTCAACAATTTCCATGTCCACCTCATAAAACTAGCGAATGGAATAACTGCGCCCCGCCCGTTCGTTCCGAAAAACTCTGAACGCAGCCGAAACATTTCCCGCCAAAAAACAAAAACAAAAAAAAAAAAAAGGAAACTAACCTAGAAAAGTTCGGTGCGTTTCAGGCTGTTTCGAGGCCGTTAGTTGAAAACGCTTGCTTTGCGGATTGTCATTAAAAAACAGAGGAGCAGTTTGAAACTGCGGCGAAGAATGTCCAGAGATAAAATCCGAGGGAGCTGAAATTCTGGGGATTGTCGAAGTGGGAGGACATTTGGCGCGCTCCCACGGCACATTGCATACTTGATAACGGATGTAGGTACCGGGACGCGCTGCCTGTGACAAGTTTCCACGTTGCTAAATTAATAGATACCTCGCACAAGTTTCCGATATGGGAGTGGAACGGTATTGATTGAGAGGAATAGTTTTCCCCGGTTTCACGTTAGTTGACTAAGTACTTTCAGAATTCTTGCCCTTTATTATCGTTCAATTGACAAAGGGCGGAATAACTCAGTTTCCTTTAGGTTAACTTGTAACATTGGCTGTATATTTCAGTTACATTTTTGGTAATTAGTGATTGTATGTACATAGTTTATCCATTCTAATGGAGGGATTTGGGACGTAAAGATAATATATCTTCAAAAACTTGTCTTAAAAACGCTCTTAGGCTTATTTCAAGTGCGAATGTGACTTGCACATTTTCTCGTATATTCGTATATCTTTACGATATTTTATCTCTACCAAAACTAATATATCGATACCTCGAGGTAGAAAGGTCGTATAAACCATATCATCAACTTACACTTGTTATATAGACCAATCGATAGAGCGGAAAATTCTGCATAAGCCAGCATTCATCACCAAAAGTGGCTTTTACGACCTTTCTACCTCGAAGTATCGATATGTCGTCATATGGTCGATGCTATAAGTGTACACAGTAGCGTGTAGAATAGCCATAAACTCTACATTAGACCCCCAGGAATTCCGGAAGAGTCTAATGCCAGTCCAATTCTAAGTAGCCACTCAATGCCAATAATACTTTTATTATCACTGTGAATGAAAAAAAAAAAGTACTTTTTTAAGAGATTCCACTTTCTAATTCAGACGAGTCCACTTAAAGAGTGCTTTTATCCCGGCGCTCGGTAAAAGGGGTTGAGCGAATACTATTTTTTAGTTAAAGTGGAAATTTTAATGGTTAATCTGGGGCGAGCAGCTGTCGTGCCAAAAGTTTTACCTAAAACTGAAAAGTTGCGCTGCCCCAGGGCTCCTGATACTGTACGTACTGAGTGTATGTACAGTCAAGGGCTCACAATGATATTGTGCTCAGCAATATGTTACCGAGAGCATATTATATTTGAAATTCTTGTGTCCTGTAGTACAATTCTCGTATTTTCGTCGATACTAAAAAAGTCTCAACTTAGTCCAAACTCTCTTGTTACTATCGTTCTCGTGTTACTATCGAATTTCAATAGTACGTCAAACGGCTCGGAATCGTCAAAGCGTATTCTCGTAAACAAACAAAACTAAAATTACTCTTCTCAAGCAAACGGTATTCTGGTAATTTTTGAACTCGACTAAACTCGAGCGTAAGCTAAACCAAAACGTAATCGTGATCGAGCAAAAATACGAGAATTGCACTACAGGTCTTGCACTCGTAATCGGGAGGTTGCGGGTTTGAAAGCTCTTATACCTACTAAGCATGTACCAATGGCAGTTTTTTCAGAGTCTAAGTACGCTACGGAACGCTCGTACAGTGAAGGACGACATCGTGATGAAACCCGCACACCACAAGATGTGTGAACCCTATAACGGCGATGGGCTGACGCTCTGTCACGTTGAGTTAAATAAACCGTGGGGAATACCTATATTTTGGGATTAAAAGGCGTGAAATGTATTCTCTACTAGTATATGCAGGTATTATACACTAAACCTCGCTTAAAAATCACTCTATCTAGTAAAGAAAACTGCATCAAAATCCATTGCGTAGTTTTAAAGATTTAAGCATTATAGGAACAGACATCGGTAGGCGACTTTGTTAAAGATAAACTTGTATTACTCGTACATCGTCTCAAACTTTTTGTCTGTGTGTTGCATGTCGCGTGACGGTCGACCGCGGAGTAGGGAGTTTCACTTTTACCGTGGTTTCGTAAAACTAGACAACTTTTTTTATACTATATGTATTGAAGTTATTTGTTAAAAATAATTAATTTAAATATAATTTATTCCACAGGTACATCGACGATGCGAATATAGAGCATAACGACTTTGAAGATTATTTCTCAGAGAAAAGAGTGGAATCAGTTTATCCAAGAGTCTTTATCAAAAGTCGACGGAGAATCGGAAGAGATGAAGAACTGTGGGACTGAAAATGGTGGGTTTATTTTAAGGTCGTCCAAAAAATTCGTAGAAACTTACACTTTCTGTATCAGTAATACATCAATAAGGTAGGTCGTGGGGTATGATTGTGCGAGGCGACCGAGGGAACTCTCCAGAGGACGGGCAGCAGCGCGAATTTCACAAATCTTAGGTGGTAGACCAGTTTCTTGGGCAACTGTACTCACCTACATTCTTATCAATACTAAGTATTTACTTTGCGAAGCGTTACTAATACATTTGCGCTACTTTTTAAGCGACTTCAAGAAAGGAGTCTTTCACAATTCGACCGCATAATATACAGAGTGTAAAAGAACCCCGAGCAATGGTCTTTAAAAACGTTGTTGGGCTCGTTGATATGAACAACTTTTACTGTGGCGACAATGTGGGGAAATTAAATTAAATTTGTCATCTCTTAGGGCAATTAATTGTCTATTTTGTATGGAGCTGAAAAAAATATTTTTCATTTGACAGCATTGTCGCCATGGTAAAAGTGGTTCATAAGGACGAGCCCAACAACGTTTCTCAGGCGAATTTCTATTTAAGTTTTTTTTATATTTGTTCGTGGCTAACTTCTTTCCGATTTTGATGCTATTTTTATTTTGTTGGAAAGAAGGTAGGTATTTCTTTTTTTATCGCAATGAACAAGCGTTTGACCACCGTCCTGCCTGGCTGCGATGTGGTCTACGATGGAGCACACTTGTTCATTAGGTACCTATTCATCTGCGACTTGAAGACCTTCTGTACAGGTGTACTGCCCAGGAAACACATACTCCGGCAAGTAATTCCACATCCTGGCGGTTCGCACTATGAATATAGACGAAATGTCCAAAGGTGGTCCCATGATAAGGAAATCAGGGTTTGATAATCGCAAACATAAAAATAAAAAAATAAATGTATGTATAGACGGGCGATAATTACTAATTAAATTCAATTCTATTTTCTTTAAAATTATCTAAATATTTACCCAAATGGCAAAACTTAGGCACATGAAATCTGGAACGGACATAGCTTAGGTACCGTAGGGGTGCACTAAGAAAGGAATTCCAGAAATTCCCACTGGAACGGGACTTAACGTGAAAATACTTTTGTATGAAAAATCTAATACGCTCAAGTTAGACGCTTGAAATTTGGGATGCAGGTACTACTAAACTACGCGAATGAAGTCCGCTAGTAACTCCTAAAACTACTTATACAGTTATTCTGTACATTCTCTTGCCGATATGTATGTGGGTGCATAAGAAAAATAACTTTAATACTACAGGGGTCAATGAACGGATCTTTCAATAATGACATTTTATTTTTCAGAATCGAGAAACGCCCACACAAAGAAGTAGAAGATTTCATAACAGTGAAATTATTATGTTTCTTATAAATAAATCTCCACTCAAGTAAGGTGTAATTAAACGACGAAAGGACGTACCTGTTTATCGATTCTTTCGACCGGAGACAATATTACTTTCATCTTACGATCTTTAATAATTTATCTCAGCGTTTTTAATAAATTTTTGATTAAAATATGAGATTGGTATTTATCTTTGTACTTATTTATGAATAATTTTGTAAGTGTTTATAGGATTATTATTACTTATAGCTTTATCTTTCCTATAGCTTTATCCTTTATCTTTTTAACCTAATGAACAAGTGTGCTCCATCGTAGAGCACATCGCTGCTTAACATCAGGCAGGATGGTGGTCAAACGCTTGTTCATAGTGATAAAAAATACCTTATGGTCAGGAGCATCTTGGAGTATGGATGTCCTGTTTGGTCTAATCAGAAATCAGAAATCAGAAATCAGAAAATTTTTATTGCCATAACTGTTGTTACAATTGCAGATGGTATTAATGATGGTATTAACAGATGGTAATATTGTCACTCTATAGTGACAATATTGAGGGGGTGCAAAAAAGATGTCTTAGAATCCTGGCGTACCGACATAATCAGGGTATAATTTTATTTATGTACAGTTGTATTCTGTTTTTTGTGCCAAAATAAATAAATAAAAATACACCCGGCCGTGAATAGATGGGCCCGTTGGTGCAGTGGTCCGCTTCTCTGCCTCCATTCCATATGGTCGTGGGTTCGATTCCCACCGCTGACAGGTATTTATGTGATGAGCTTTTAAGTACTTGTCGGCTGTGTCTGGGTGTTTTATTTATATAAGTATGTATTTAAAGGAAGAAAAACGTGTTTAAGTATATTTCGTTGTCTGAATTCCATAACACAAGTGCTGTTGCTACTTAACATGGGATGAAGGCAATGTGTGTGTTGTTATAAAATATTTATTTCAAATATTTATTTATTACACCCATTAAAAATTTAAAACAATCTAGAGTTGTATCATTATTTTTGCTCACACTGCGAACTGTACAGCTCAGCGTGTACACGACTGGATCTAGTTAAGCCACTTGTCGTCACAGTAAAATGAGCTACACTACGTAAGAGCGCACACGCGACGTCAGCTCAGCTCACACTGCGAACTGTACAGCGCAGCTTGTACACGCCTGTACTGGGGCGACCTGGCTAAGCCGCACGTCGTCACAGTAAACTGAGCTACACTACGCAACAGCGCACACGTAATGCCAGCTCAGCTCAAACTGC
>SJJU01004555.1:0-31701 GCA_012932125.1 Conopomorpha cramerella | reverse complement strand
GTAGACCACATCGCTGCTTAACATCAGGCAGGATGGTGGTCAAACGCTTGTTCATAGTGATAAAAAATTAAAAAAATAGGACATCTCGGACTTGGTGGTGATCCAGAGGCGTTTCTACATAAGTGACCGTCCTCTATTCCCTTGCGATTACGTCTTCTGGGTGTCCTCAAATGTTTTATCACCAGTATTCAGCCAAGCGCACATGGTTATCTGTGGCCACAGTACAGGTCCTGCAACGTGAAGGTGTCGGGACACGCGGGGCAGACGAGACGGCGAATACGTGATCTTGGATTATTTTTGGAAAGAAAACAACACAGAACGAATTTATCAGATTTATTATGAAGCCGATGAACGTTTCATAAAAGAATGCATAAAAATAATGAACGAAAAGTGAATTACGAAAATATTTCTTTTTATTTTTTCTATTGGTGCTCTTCGAAGTGTCAATTATTTTGGGCATTACTCATAATAATATTATTGTTGCATAGAATCATGTTTTCTTTTCTTTTTTAGACTCTCTTTTGAATTGCATACCTATTATAAACTATTTTTATGCAAGTTTCGTTCGAAAGATATAAGGATTCAGGTTTATTCATTATGACCTAGGATTTAGTTTTATTCAGACTATGAGTTAGCAACTTGTAACTGAAGGTCCATATTTATATTGATAACTCCTTATTATGCTAAATGTAGCCTAAGGGTGCTTGTCCTTATGATCCTTTGATTCGACGTATTCCAAAATATAAATACATTACCATGAACCAGGATCTGAAATCTAACTGGAGACGTCTGGGTCGCTAGTCAAAATTATTTTCAGGCCACGCCTACTGCAGAAATAATAGGTATTACATTTTATAGGGTGTGAAATCGAAATTAAAAATAATATGAACACAATATAAGACAATTACACACATACACACACTCAATATTGTTCACCGGGTATCATAATAATCAAAGACAACTCGAGCTTACCTTTGTTATTTTACTCGACGTTTCGACGTAGTTGCGTGCGTCGTGGTCACGAGTTAAATACTCTTGTGCTCAGCAAAAGCATCTGCCTACCCCGCTTTGGTATGAAAAGGTGCGAATGTATTTTATTTTATTTCGGAATTTTCGAATTTTCATAACGATATGCTTCATACATGCGAACAAAGTTGCTATTTGTTACATTAAAAGGCTTACTTAGATACACGTCTCGTTATAACTTGTGGAAAGAAATTTATTTTGACGAGAAAACTCTCGACTTATAACAACGAAACAAATATATTGTAGGTACTAACTTTGTTCTGTGACATGATTTTAGTATGGTTGTGTTATTGAGTAAGTTTTTCAAAGAGGACTTATGTATACCTATAAAACAGTCACTCATTTACTACAACAACGCGACATCTTGTCTCATCATTTATCATTGCATCGAGGTATTAATTATGATGCATAAAACAATAACGTCACATCTCGTTTGCGCAAGCCTATTTTCAAAGTATAAAATATGAATGAAAACTACTATTAAAATAAAAATGAAAAACCGTATTTTTTCTTATATTTTACACTATTCTTTAATATTCTGCAATCAATACCTATGTCCAGCAGTGGACAAGTATGTGCTGATGATGATAAAATATGACATATCGTGAATTGAAATTTCAAATTAAAACTATGAAAATGATCAAACATTTAAGTTTCTAAAGTGGGTAGAAGTGTACGAAATTGCAACAGAACCTTTAACTAGTGAGGAATGTTCCACTTTGTTCTTTTAGTGACAAAAAGAATAGAAAAAGCTCTCAATTTACCACTTTATCGGCGACCCGTAAAATTATGCAGAGGAAAACAAAGACCAAAAGCAGTTCAATTTGCGGGCAAACGCGGAACTTATTATACGTCCTTATTTTCCTCAACAAGAGAAACTAATGTAAAGAAAATTTTCGAGCCACCCGAAGGAAAATAAGCTTATACGGCGACGGTGCAGGGGTCGAAGTCTGCTATACAATATCATTCGTATCATAATAGTACGCTAGTCACATTTGAAATCCATTGCTTCTGTGCAGAGATAAATATTACCAAACCGTAAAGACAACAAGCAATGTAAGTGTACTTCGACTGAGAAACGTGTCCTACTTGAGCGAGTAGTTTAGCGGAATTGAGCCCCAGTTTTCTTCCCAACACCCGCCTAGGATTACTGGCTCGCGAATTTGAACAAACTTTAAATTAAACTTTTACAAGAACGGGGATGAATGTATCCCGGAACGGAAAGATGAAGTTGCTAATTAAATTTTGAACATAAATTTTCGATGCGCAGTATCTCACTTAGGCCAGAAAAAACGGCGATAAATCGTGTTGGGGATTATTTAGTTTATGAAGCAAATGTGGTGAGAAAACCTCGTCGGTTTTCCTTACAAAGTTCATCTTTCACACTATGTCTTAGTATAAAAATGGTTATATATTTATAAAGAAGTTTCCTGTACATTGTTTTTATCAATAATAACGCGCTATCTTCCGAAGTCTATACTGCGGTAGAAAGAAAGATAATTAGTTCCGAGGTTAAAATAAGCGAAACCAAGCAAAAGGCCGTCGAAGTCGAGCTACCGGCGAAGATGCTGCACCCTTTGTTAGTTCTCTCCAGTACACAAAGTTAAAGTCTGAAACTTTCCTTTGTAAGTAAACTACGGTACAGTTTCTAGCCTTTTACCTATATTCTTATTGTTTCATGTCTTGGGCATCATGTTATTTTTATTATTGAAAATGTTACGGTATAAAAAAAGAAAAGAATGAGGGGAAAAGGTCGCCGATTTGAGCTCAGCATCCTACTATAAATAGTAAACCAACAAACCAAAATGTGTAATAGACCACAAGTGAAAGGTCGCCACCTACATCCAACAAAAATGTCTATGGATGAATAAATAAATAAACACTCGCAGATTTATTACGAAGAACTGATGTTTTAGAGGATACCTATAATGTTGCAATTAATAGATACAACTTTTCTCACTGTCTCTTGAAATGACTTAGACAAAACAATCAAATCACTTTGCCAAGGATGCTTTTCCTTTGTCTTCCATGGAAACCGCATAAGCCTCTGGACCGTACAGGTTTGTCTATCGTGAATATTCTAGATGCAATCAATCCACTATCGCACGATTTTGATCTTTCAATTCATTTGATTTGATTCCCAAAGAGATTGCTCTGGAGGCCTTTATGGGCTATTAACGGCGAGGATTTCGAATAGTGTGAAATTTTCGATTCCATTTATGCAATTGGCAAGATTCACCCGTATTGGAAGGTCCGAAATGTGTCAGTTATGAAGTCAGTAGGTAATTCTTCATCGGATTTTCTTCACGGAGGATATTTTTCCGTTTTTCCTTTTGTTCCTTATCTCCAATAAACAGCGAAATGTAATCCAGTTCACCGAAAATATTATCAAGTGAAGCATCCAAAAAGGCAATATCATTTTCTATGTTCATTCCGAAAATTGGCTTTTTATTTTCAGGATGCAATGGTTATTTACAGGATATCTAATAATATAAATGGCCAATCCATTACGTTTCTGGACGGCTTTAAATGCACAGTGAGTTGGTATCACACAGACTAGGGCAATGATAGAGGGTACACAGTGCATTTTGTTCAATAAATTATCTTGCCCTGGATTAATATTTTGAAGTAATTGAATATTACCAAAGATACGTACTTGTTGCAATGGTAGTTTGAAATATCATCACATGAGATATTTCCTGACATTAGAATTTCCTTAATAGATTCGGAAAAATAATTTTATATTTTCTTAAAATTTTAAACCACAATAATTTCGTAAAAAGTGTCTGTCGAATTACATGTTATAAAATGTCATTCGTTCCTTGCACCCGGAATACTAAAGTTAAGTTATCTAGCAACTTCTACTTCAGCGGCGCGTGTTTACTATCTGAAAATTATCTGCTCTATGATTCGCGAGGGTTGCACTGGCAACCACACACATTCATGCAGTGACGTTTCCACGTAAACAGTTCTAGTTTTGTTGAGCTAGAATTTTAAGGAATTCTCTTACACAGGGATATATGAATATTCGCTCTGGTTGCAGAAACCACTACCCCCACGGCTAAAGCCATCGAAGCGTGAAGACCACTATGCGTATGCATTCTGCAATTCCTGATATAAGTTTTTACTTTAGGGTGGTTTCTATTATTCGCATTAAAATTAATTAGAAACGTTACGATATATCGCATCCGATAATGAATCGGTGGCTTTGATATCATTTGACTTATTTGATCTAAATTCTGATTGTTGATCTCAATGAATGTGGATGGTTTTATTAACTATATTATTTTGTTTCTGGCACGTTCCCAGGAAATAACAATAATTAGGTCCGAAAAGGAGGTACAATACCAAAATGTACCGTGAAATTTATGCCGTCTCGAAATAAACCTACGTACAATTTGTTATAAGAAAAACACTTCACTACCTAACAATTTCATCTAAAAGACAGTCGGTTTTAAAAATAGATTATTGTGGAAAAATAAAATTAGGATACACTCAATGAGATCGCCATATTCTAAGATTCGTCCAGTCATTGTTTTAGAACTACGCATAAGATCGAGATCACAATAATACCAGAAATATAGATGAATTCGTAAATGCAAGGTAATATGTCAACTAAGGAAATTAATAAATTATCTAACTAACCGATTTTTTTTAAACATTGTTGAAAGGAAGAAAGAGCTAAGCATAGTGTACCGTTAGAAATGGGCTTTCGATTCACATAAATCGATATATAGCATTTTTTAATAAATATGGTCATAGTTATAGCAAACTCGAAATGTACAATTATGCTTATTCTTTTCTATTAGAGTCTATTTCCAATCACTGTCATCAAATAGGTACGTAGCCACTGCATCATTTACCTGGTAATAAACTGATGTTTCATGACATTACTCAGGAATAAGATTTGTTACCTTTTTATACACTTTCTCATTCTATAAACTTGGACTTAAACTTTGCTCTCTGTAAAATTTAAGGCGCCAACTGGTTACGGAACGAAACTAAATAATCAGGGTCACTTTAGTATGCATCGTTGGATTGCGATGTTGACTCTTTATTTAGGCGTACGGAAGCATGACAGGGTCCACGATTGTACCTCAACTGTATTTAAGACGTTATAACACATTGTGGAAAAGCAATAAATAATTGAGTATTGAATTGAGTACAGTCTGGTATGTTTCAATTTACGTCACAGAATTTTTTCATAACCGATGTTTATTTAGCTTGTATCTCATACACCCTGATCTGGTTAAAGTTGTCTGATGGATAGTAAACAAAATCGGTCATTTGAAAGATATAAGCACAGCCTTTGCCTAGAATAAACTTTCTAGGAGTACTTTCTTCTAAGGTCACTTCTAACTCAACCTCTTACTTCCCGCAAATAAAAACTTTATTATTTATACCTTTTTAGAAATATCCTCTAAAAAAACTAAAACTTTTATATTTACGACAAGTTCCTAAGTGAAACAGTCGATCCTTGTCTATACTAATAGTACAGAGAGGATATAAATGTGTTTGTTTATTTGGATTGAATAGGCTCCGAAACTACTTGAACGATTTGAAAAAATCTTTCACTGGTGGAAAGCTACACTATCTCCGGTGAACATAGACGATATGTATTTCATCCCGAAATGTTCATGGGCTCGAAATAAAAACGTGAGTAACACCACGCGGTACAGCTAGTACGTAATATTTTCTTACTGTTACTACAGTTTTCTGTTAAGGTAAGTAAAGTTGTTTTTGTTAACATTTCGTACTCATGGGAAATTAAAGGATTCGCTGCAGACGTTGCCGTACAATGAACTGTCGTAATTTAATAAATACGAATAGCAAGTGGTTACGTTGAATTATTACACTGAGCGAATTACAACAACAATGAAAGCATTTAATTCCGTTGTATTAAAATCTATTTTTCATAAACTCAAATTACGAACATAATATAATACAGATTGTGAAATAATCTGTAATCTCTGCCTACCCCTCTGGGAGACAGGCGTGAAGTGTATGTACGTATGTATGTATTGTGAAATAATGACTTGGCGAGTCCCATCCATCCTGTGTCCGTGGGAATTTCGGGACCTAATCCAGGTTATCTTCTGTCTCCCCACTAACTTTTTTAATCCGAAAACTGCCTAGTAGGTTTCTGTATATGTACTTACCGTTTTCTCTAAATATAACAAAATCATATTTTTCGTAGGTCAGTCTGTAATTTTTAAGTCGTTGTATAATTATGTTATTTACTGCAACGCCAAAACATTTCTGATCGCTGAAGTCTGTCTACTAGTTAAAGAAGCAGACGTTTACCTTTTATTTATTTTTTTGTTGACGAGGGCTGCTCCTGGACAACCCGCCGTTGTGCGAACAGCGAGGTAGTGTTAGACTTCTACTGATTAAAACTCTCCGATGGCCATCAGCTGGGGCCCGGAATTACAGGGCGAAAGCAGACTTTTACCTCGGCCTCTTTTCGAACGTGAGTGATGGGTGTTTTACAGTTTAATAGCTTTTAGAATATACTTACCAATTACAATATACTTGCAATTTCGTAAGTCTATTTCACACATTCAGTAAGTGACTTGAAAAGGAAAGAAGTAGACACATCGAGTACAAAATAACAGGTTGTCAAGTACATTCTTAAAGTTAATGAACTCTAAATTGTTTTCTAGTATTAAATCTGGCAGCTTTACTTCAAACAAATTGACGTTTTCTTATTGATCCGTAAGGTATCAATTGCACACGGCGCGGCTTTAAAGGTATGAATTTGACACCTATAATAACTAATGGATGTATTTTCGACATATTATATGAATTATCAAAGTATTAGATCGTTAGTCTGATCTTTGATCACATTAACATTTTTTGTGATCAGTGTATGTAGGGACATATATTGATACTGTTTAAGTACGATTGTATTTTTATTTCACCCATATAAACTGTTAACTACCTGTCCTATGTCTCACGTTCAGCCATTATTTTTGCTAACTGGCCATTCGCAGGCATGTTACTGCCTAAAAATCTCTCTACGACTGAGACTTTTATGGGCACTCTTATATTTAAGTCTATAAGTTACCTTTTAACTTATCCACATACATTAGATTAAAGGTGGAAAGTATACGTGTCTAATTTTAGCATTTAATATAAAAACAGACGCCTATTTTCCCATAAGGGTCGTCAGAAACCCTTTCTACATGCTCCATTGTGGTATTTTTGGAAAAAATGTGCGGGGATTCGATGATGATAGATTATCAGTTATAGCAGAGAGCTTACTTTGGGCATCCATCTTTATTTAGTATTGCTTTATTGGCTAACGCATGTTTATATTGTGTAAATTCCATTACTCTTTTTCTTATGACGCTATATATATCGCATAGTTAGAACAAAAAGGACCCAATACGAAACACGCCGATTTTGGAATTTAAGTTTTGTATCTTTTATGTTAAGGTTTAATTTCATAAAATGACACATTTTGTTTGATGTCGCTTTTCGTTCTAAGTCTGCGATATGTAATGGAATATATTTATTTCTAAGTTTAAGACTAGCACTACATCTTATAAAGTCTTCAAAGATGTGATTAATCCCGCCTCATTTCGGGAATCCGCTACGGCCTCTCCCGTGTCATATTCTAGAAGATATTAAGACCCCAAAGCAGCCTTCATTAATTTCCCCTCTGCATGATGTTTGTGCATCCTCGCTCTTGTGGGATGTGGTCGTTCAAATTAATTCACATTATGTCCAAAATTACTTACACACTTAGAAAAGCGACCGTACTCAAGCGTGTAAGGAGTCGAAAACTATTCGACGATATGTTAACTAAGTTTCGGGCATAACGAACGGAGAATATTGGAAGAAAACTTTTCTTTCAATTCGTTCGCTTGCTTTTGATATTTCAAAGGATGGGTAGGATGTATTTTGCTGTGAACTTGTTTCATTGACAGCTTCAGACTTGAGATCGACTTCGGGTACAAATTAATAGGGGAAATTGTATAATTGATAGTTAATGCAATCAAACTGCTGCTATTAATAAATAGTCGTCTCTCACTTTAACATTGAAGTGCAAAAGATGCGATTGGTTAAATTAAACAAACAAAATTTTCTTACTCAGAAAATATTCATACTAACCCATTATGTCTACTGAAATACACTAGGTTTTATTAGTAAATTGCAATGTCGCATTTTTGGACATTTTAAGCTCAGCTTGATTAAAACTCAGGCTATTTTTTAGTCTGTAGTGCATGGTCACCGTCTATAGACACAGCTCTCTAGAAAAAGTCTTACGGATGTGCATATAAGAATCACTTTTGTATAAAAATACCCGCACGATTGCAAAGCCAAGAACAGATTTTGTTCTAAAACTCTTAGTAGTTTTGTGATCTCGAATCCTTTGAGGGATCCAAGTATGAAAAGCTCAATAAAAGAATCGTTTAGTATAACTAGATTAGTCCACGCCGATGCAATGGTTGAACTCACGCCGGACAAATAGTCGGTGTCGGAAAACTGAGGCTCGACATATGTACCAGCACTCGGGGGAAATAAATACCAAGAGGTTTTTTTCTCTCTTTTTGTTGATTTCATTCCGGGTACCTTGGACTTTGGAGTATTTGAGCAGCAGCAATTTACTTCATGGTGCTGAAGAAACGCTGCAAATATGTGCCAAGAAGCAGCTCTAGGTGAAGATGCAGCATAATTTAAACATGCGAGAAACTTCCCCGCTGCCGAATAGGTTATTTCTTCCTAGTCTTGAGAGAAAACGAGAAGAGAAAATAACAAGATAGGTGTAGTTACTTTTATGGAGTAGTTAAACTTACAGTTGTAAGTATAGATTTACTGGCAGCGTGAAACAGAATGAAAATTAATAATTAAAATGTAGCACAAATGTCACAACTTCATCAATCTTTAATAAAAAAATATCTTAAAATACCGATTTTCTTCTTCCATTCCAAAAATAAATAGTTTTACTAGTCTCAAGTCTCAAAGTCAATCGCTGTTAGAATGTTGTCAGAAAATAACATTGAAATTATACTAGACACATCGAGTACAAAATAACAGGTTGTCAAGTACATTCTTAAAGTTAATGAACTCTAAATTGTTTTCTAGTATTAAATCTGGCAGCTTTACTCCAAACAAATTGACGTTTTCTTATTGATCCGTAAGGTATCAATTGCACACGGCGCGGCTTTAAAGGTATGAATTTGACACCTATAATAACTAATGGATGTATTTTCGACATATTATATGAATTATCAAAGTATTAGATCGTTAGTCTGATCTTTGATCACATTAACATTTTTTGTGATCAGTGTATGTAGGGACATATATTGATACTGTTTAAGTACGATTGTATTTTTATTTCACCCATATAAACTGTTAACTACCTGTCCTATGTCTCACGTTCAGCCATTATTTTTGCTAACTGGCCATTCGCAGGCATGTTACTGCCTAAAAATCTCTCTACGACTGAGACTTTTATGGGCACTCTTATATTTAAGTCTATAAGTTACCTTTTAACTTATCCACATACATTAGATTAAAGGTGGAAAGTATACGTGTCTAATTTTAGCATTTAATATAAAAACAGACGCCTATTTTCCCATAAGGGTCGTCAGAAACCCTTTCTACATGCTCCATTGTGGTATTTTTGGAAAAAATGTGCGGGGATTCGATGATGATAGATTATCAGTTATAGCAGAGAGCTTACTTTGGGCATCCATCTTTATTTAGTATTGCTTTATTGGCTAACGCATGTTTATATTGTGTAAATTCCATTACTCTTTTTCTTATGACGCTATATATATCGCATAGTTAGAACAAAAAGGACCCAATACGAAACACGCCGATTTTGGAATTTAAGTTTTGTATCTTTTATGTTAAGGTTTAATTTCATAAAATGACACATTTTGTTTGATGTCGCTTTTCGTTCTAAGTCTGCGATATGTAATGGAATATATTTATTTCTAAGTTTAAGACTAGCACTACATCTTATAAAGTCTTCAAAGATGTGATTAATCCCGCCTCATTTCGGGAATCCGCTACGGCCTCTCCCGTGTCATATTCTAGAAGATATTAAGACCCCAAAGCAGCCTTCATTAATTTCCCCTCTGCATGATGTTTGTGCATCCTCGCTCTTGTGGGATGTGGTCGTTCAAATTAATTCACATTATGTCCAAAATTACTTACACACTTAGAAAAGCGACCGTACTCAAGCGTGTAAGGAGTCGAAAACTATTCGACGATATGTTAACTAAGTTTCGGGCATAACGAACGGAGAATATTGGAAGAAAACTTTTCTTTCAATTCGTTCGCTTGCTTTTGATATTTCAAAGGATGGGTAGGATGTATTTTGCTGTGAACTTGTTTCATTGACAGCTTCAGACTTGAGATCGACTTCGGGTACAAATTAATAGGGGAAATTGTATAATTGATAGTTAATGCAATCAAACTGCTGCTATTAATAAATAGTCGTCTCTCACTTTAACATTGAAGTGCAAAAGATGCGATTGGTTAAATTAAACAAACAAAATTTTCTTACTCAGAAAATATTCATACTAACCCATTATGTCTACTGAAATACACTAGGTTTTATTAGTAAATTGCAATGTCGCATTTTTGGACATTTTAAGCTCAGCTTGATTAAAACTCAGGCTATTTTTTAGTCTGTAGTGCATGGTCACCGTCTATAGACACAGCTCTCTAGAAAAAGTCTTACGGATGTGCATATAAGAATCACTTTTGTATAAAAATACCCGCACGATTGCAAAGCCAAGAACAGATTTTGTTCTAAAACTCTTAGTAGTTTTGTGATCTCGAATCCTTTGAGGGATCCAAGTATGAAAAGCTCAATAAAAGAATCGTTTAGTATAACTAGATTAGTCCACGCCGATGCAATGGTTGAACTCACGCCGGACAAATAGTCGGTGTCGGAAAACTGAGGCTCGACATATGTACCAGCACTCGGGGGAAATAAATACCAAGAGGTTTTTTTCTCTCTTTTTGTTGATTTCATTCCGGGTACCTTGGACTTTGGAGTATTTGAGCAGCAGCAATTTACTTCATGGTGCTGAAGAAACGCTGCAAATATGTGCCAAGAAGCAGCTCTAGGTGAAGATGCAGCATAATTTAAACATGCGAGAAACTTCCCCGCTGCCGAATAGGTTATTTCTTCCTAGTCTTGAGAGAAAACGAGAAGAGAAAATAACAAGATAGGTGTAGTTACTTTTATGGAGTAGTTAAACTTACAGTTGTAAGTATAGATTTACTGGCAGCGTGAAACAGAATGAAAATTAATAATTAAAATGTAGCACAAATGTCACAACTTCATCAATCTTTAATAAAAAAATATCTTAAAATACCGATTTTCTTCTTCCATTCCAAAAATAAATAGTTTTACTAGTCTCAAGTCTCAAAGTCAATCGCTGTTAGAATGTTGTCAGAAAATAACATTGAAATTATACTCGCATAAGTTCAAGCCAAGGATAAAAAATGTAAGTTATAAATAAAAAATAAATACACTTCACGCTTTTTAATCCCAAAGCGGGGTAGGCAGAGGCACTTGCTAAAGCAAGGACGAGCGTTGCGTTGCGTACATAGGAATCTGAAAAAGAGTCCCATTGGTACACGTCCAGTAGCCGGACTCGAACCCGCGACCTCTCGGTTGCAAGTCAAGTATCCGACCAACTGGACCTCAGACGATGTAAGTTATTGCATTTTGTTTTTAAATTCAGATTTCCAAACAAATTTGATTTGATATGTTCTAGACATTGCGAACACCCCTCATCTCAACTGACATATGCCTGCCGTTAGTACAAAATCGAGAATTTAGTGCTTCAAAAACTTGCCCAAAAACGCAAATATTTCGTAGCAGCATCAAATGAAGATTCATCAGTCTTGAATTTAGAGCTGTCAAATACAGGTGATGAATAAATCATTCATTTGAAAATCCAATTTTCCCCACTCTAATCAGTAAACACATCCATTTTCATTACTGAAAACTGACCAATGCCTCGTGTTCAATAACTGGAACGCAATCGGTGTTTTTTTTAAATCCAACTTTTTCCATCTATTTGCGAACTGAACTTTGTTCTTTTTTTGTGGATGTCTAACTTTATCTGCTGTGGGTAATTTGTTTTAAATGGGGGTACAACGTTGTCTCAGTGGATTGTTGTTAATACTGTTCAGTGCTTTAGATTCAGTATAATTATATGTAGGTAATTTTTACGGCGGTACGTACATAAAATAGCCTGGTGAATCGAAGTAATTTTGCTTTGCAAGTGCCTATCCCACTTATATAGGGAATATAAGGTGTGTTGTTGTAAAATGTTTTTATTTAAATCAAAACCCTAACCCTATCAAAAATCATAAAACAAGTGACTTAGCCTTTAATATTGACACATTAGTACGACCCACGGCTTCTTTTGATGGGCTCCTTTTGATGGGTGACCGCGGTCTGTGTAGCTTAACTTCAGTAATCACCAAATAAACCGGCTCAGTTATTGTGTATGTAAAGTGTTAATAACTACAAGTCCAGCTGAGCTATATTTATGTTCTACATATTTTGCTACAGAGTAACATGAAGAGCAGATTCATAGACTATACGAGTAATAAAGAAAGGCCCTTAGCCAAACAAAAAAATACTATTAATACCGTTAAATGCTCACGTTGTACATAACAAGCCTTCTCTGAAACCAGTTGGACAAACTCCAAGCGAAATTTATTTTTGTCCTATTTTAGTTCGTTCATTTCAGTAAATTCACTTGCGTGGTGAATCTGACCCGGTTTTAAGTGAGTCTGGTAGCATTTTTATGGTCGTTGCTTTCAAGACGTAGTTATTTTCCAGAACAATGCACCATGCAGTCTCTGGCATCGTTTTATCTTGTTCAGTTTGTTGAAAACTCCAGACCAGAAATCACTTATTTAAAAGCTTACAAATATTCAAGCGTTTACTACATAACATCACGAGGCAATATGGTTAAGGTTTTGAACCATTTGTTCTGCTGTTTGATAAAAATAAATAGTATGAATTGAAATAAATAATATTATAAATCTCAAAAGAGACAACCCAAGGGACAATAGAAGACTTTCCCTAGAGCACTTTCCAAAGAGCAATAATGGGTTTAATTCACCATCATTACCAGAGACATTACAAGTCATATTTAATGTGAGTGAACTGGCTGAGATTATAACAAATCCAAAAATGTGTATGTATTACAGAATTACTAGAACCGGATCTTAATTAGATTATTTTGGACTAAGAGATTTTTTTCTACATCAAAAGACGTTAAAATAAAAATATTAGAACACTTCGTTAGCGCAGTCGAAAACAACAGAGATGAGAATACAGAGGTAATTTAGAAACAAGAATATTAAAGTTTGGAAATGCATACAGATGCACTTAATTCCGCTATGAATATTCATACACGCAAAGTAGGCTCTGTTTCTGCTAATGTATCTTCTCACAATTTCGAAACAAGCAAGGTTATACATTTTTCAACACTACATTAAGCTCCGGGCACACAGAATAGCGACCGGCAACGTACGGGGTGCAGGAATTTTTGCAATGCACGATTGCATAGTGCACCCAAAATCCGTGAACCGTTACCAAGTTATTAATTCATTGCCGCAAAGGTTCCCGTGTTTGTGTGACCTGAGCATTATCCTTTCCTAGGCATTATCTGGCAAACTAGTTCCGAATGCAAACTCTGCAGCTTTACATTATTGAAATGTAATTCCGGACAGACAAAGTCTGCGTTGGTAGTACGAGTATCAACGTGCTAATTAGCACTGAAAAAGGTGAAATTAGCAATTTAAAACTGATCTCTAGTACGAAGAAACCAGTACACACTGCCAGATCATTGCTGGTGTTGGAACGTACAAGCGAGGATGGCCACGACTGTAAAATCAGTGGGCTCTCTCAGCCGGAATAATAGTAGCTCTTGTTCAAAATAGCGTAAGGTTGCTTTTAATAGAGCTACGGTATGAAACTGCCACCGTAGGGCTACACGTAGTGTTTGTTCGTGCAAATAGCCGTTCGATAGAGATGGAATGCAACTTCGACATTACGAATATTGATTGGACCAATAATTTCCATTATGTCATAACCTCCAACCTGAAACTAATCATAACATATACCTAAACTCAAGTATATAATATTGCTTGTTGAGGTGGACAGCCTCTTAAAGACATGATGCATCTTAGACCACTGTTTCGTGACAAATTGGGGCTAAGCGGGACAAATTGTAACCTATTTATTAATCAGCGTAACAAAATAACACATTTTTTTGTTTAATCTTTCAACATACGTTTTAGTAATAGATCTAAGCTAGTATAATTATTGAAACTTTCTCTACTGCACACAAAACTTTTTACCACAACTTGGGTTGACTGATAGAAAATACATTAGCATTAAATCCGCAATTTGTATTATTGTGCAATAAAGATTTTAATTTTAAAAAAATAAATAATATTTTTGCGCATCTTGGATATCCACTTAGGTCTTCTACGTCATTTTGGAAGAAATATAGCTAGAACATTATATTTTTTATTTTTATGCATGATCGATCAGTATACAGTACTTAAAATTTTCGCATTTAATTAATAAAGTAAAAAAGTAGTACATAATAAATATAGAATATAATAAATATAAAGGTTCTTTGGCTCCAGATTTATTGCAATACTGGTAAAATCAATAACAAAATTTGTTTGAGAACTTTGATCGTCTAATTTTACTATTTTGAACAAGACAAACTAAAATTTTTGGACTAAAACGCCCCATCACTACGACCCTAAAGTTTAATGAATCAGTGATACAGTGTGACCCTCTGTGAGCCAGTGGCTTATTTATTGATGCTGCTAATCAGACAAATGGCTAATCCATTAGGTAAACACAAGCGTGAGCCAATTGAATGATGTGTGACGTCATACGTAGAACTGGAAAGCACTGTTTGTGTGTTTAAGCTTGAATATTGTAACCGTGTTTACGTTTGTATTGGGGTAAGATCAAGGTTTAGTACTTACAAGTTACGGATACTTGGTCAGTCGTTTGATAAAAAAACGGACATAAATTATTATCTGTTAAACTAGACAAGTTTAATCACAGTAAATGCTGCGAGGTATCACCAGCGTAGAGTCAATTTTATGATACACAAATCTTTCAATATCTGTCAGCGTCTGTAGTCCAGTTGGTAGGATACTTGACTTGTAACTGGGAGGTCGTGGGGTCGAGACCGGCTACTGGATGTGTACCAATGGGATTCTTTTTCAGAGCCTATGTACGCAAAGCAACGCTCGTATGGTGAAAGACGACATCGTTATAAAACCCGCACACCATAAGGTGTGTGAACCCTATAACGGCGATGGGCTCACCCCCAGTCGCGTTTGGTTAAATACGTTTGGTGAACAGTGGGCATTTGTTTTAGCAAGTGCCTCCGCCTACCCCGCTTTAGGATTAAAGGCGTGAAGTGTATTTTTATTATTTCAATATCCCTTTTCTACATCGTGACGGGATGAAATATTCACCTTTCTGGGTAAATCCAGGCAAGGCATGAGTTGTTCTGGATTTGTCCCTAAAAAAACCCAAGATGAAGAGTGATTACGCGCGTTTTTGTTTTTCCGGGTAGCTTTCAAGTAGTTCGAATAGTATCCAGATACAACAAAAATTACAGCCTACAACCTATTTGAAAAAATAACCAGAAAGAGAACCAAGACAACGTAAATAAAGGTTTTCATCAGTTGAAAACAATAGTATTATATTATTATTTATTCACGCGAACTGAGAACAGCTCGGTGTAATCAAAACGCCGTTTCTCAAACAGTGAGGTATAATGGGATATAAGTCTTTCGTAGCAAATGGAGACTGACAAAATGTTAACTCGCCATGAATTATGAGTATCGCGCGTTTCGCTCCCATGGGAAATTAAAGAATCTTCCTGAAACTTTCCGGTTCCGCACAGGTAGGTACTGCAGCTAGTAGGGCTGGGGCATACAGCGCGCCCATCTTACTCTGACACCCAATTAGGGTTACGTTACTCTCTTCGAAGAGATCATTTTGTTATGAGAATTTTAGTTCAACGTTCCTATGATTCGGTTTGTCGGTTGTCATAGCGACGTAAACGCGTGGTAAGTTGTAATGTAATGTGTGAATAAAATCGACTTTAGCACCTTTATTTCTCTTGTTTTTAAACGGTTTTATTTACTTCGACCCGTACGGTATTTATTTGTTTGTTTGTTTTTTTATGTATATATTATATATTCGATATCTTATTTCTATGGAAGGAAATGACGTCGCACTTGTCTTTTACATAGTTGCCCTTTGCATTTTTCTATGTACGTCTTATACATTTGAATTCTTTAACTACAAATGATGCCCCATATGTAAACTCTATTAAAAATATAGTATAATTTTTTAAAATTCGTGGCAATAAATTATTCGATCACCGGTCATATTCACGATGAACATTTTAAAAGCTCTCTATCAGCGGATGTCTCCCCAGATCATAAGCAGCACTTAAATTAAAAATACAACTTTATTGACATCCACATAGGTTTGAATTTGCCTTGTGACACACATCGTCCGTTACAGTAAAATGTGTACCGTCCACCCGACTAAACGTCAACCCTCGATATATCAATTCCAACCCAATTAATTACCGCGGACCATTACGTGAAGATCTGTACAAACATTTCAGTAACTAAGACATAATCGATAATTGACATAATTCATTGAAGTGCCCAAATTGATTGACGGAAATTAAGCATAGGTACAGTCAGTTGTGTGGCCATTGCGGGTTGATTTGCAGTGCAGTACTAGCACGCGTGTCAAGAAAGACACGACATAGAAGAAATAAGGGCTATGATTGGCTGCTATGTCACACACCGTGCAACTAAATTAGTTTCAACCAATCACAGTGCCTGGTATGTCTTGTCATTTCTTTCTTGAAGCAGCAAAGCGCTCTTCAAACGGTAGGTCATATAAAAATTAAAAAGCTAGATTGACGAGCGAATTGTCTAACAATTTAATGGATAGTAACCAATTAGAGAATACACTCTAGAGGCAAATGTTAGCCTACATTCCGTGCGTGTGCATGTGCGTGTATGAATCGAATTTATTCCTGTAAATGTGTAAGAAGGAAAACATTGTAAAGAAACCTGTATATCGAATGTTGTATAAACTATTATGGCAGTGATACGCTTCCATTCATGGTGTGATTACATTCAATGGTAGTTATATCTGCTGAACACTTAATGCGATAGACAGAAATAACCTTGAGATAATAGGATGAGAGCCTTTTGATGGTTCTACAAAGATAAGTAATTTGACTAATTTCTTTTTGTCTCTTAAAAAGTCAACGTCAACTTTGTACCAAAATTGCAATGAGTCTGTATCCCAATTTCAATTTGTGCCAATAAACTGTAAGAGGATACTGCATAATCTTGGCTTGAATTTCAACCAGAACATGAAAATTCAGAAATTATTCGCCATCAATTTGAGAACACAAGGAGGTCCTATTCAAATATCAATTAAGCTCCCGGACAGACCAGAGCCGGCTTATTAATTAAGGGTTTCATGCAAAATTATGTCTTTTCGGAGGGAGACTTGCCTTTGCCTTCGGGCACTTTGTGCTTCTCTGACAAAGACCCTTCATATGATTTCAGTTTAAGTTTGACTTCGTCTAACGTCTAGACAGTGGATAACGGATAAATTTTGTATATTGCGGTAACGATGAACGACGAAGACGTTCAAGGCTCTGTGAAGAAAATCGCACACCAATTCACAGTAAATGTTGATCTCAACAGAATCGATACTTTTTATGCCTTTGTGGATACAGTGGGCGCATAATTACTTTAGATATGTAGTAGACACTGCATTCAATCGAGGAGATCCTTGATTACGTTATTGCGGTAAGAGGGTTAATGTTATGAAAAAAATAATAAGTATTATTATTTTTTAATAGTTAGTATTATTATTTTTACCATTCTGGTTTGTGATTAAGTACCAATCCTATAAACATAAAAAATACAAAGTTTTGTGTAACGTGACAATAATATGGACATATTTGTTATTTCATCACGAGAAAACTACTGAACGAATTTTAACGAAAGTAAAAAAGAAACAGATGATCGTAAATTGATTACCAAGGACGATGGACATTGATGACAGGTTATTTTTATCCCAAAATTCGTACCGTGAGCAACACCACGGAGCACAGCTAGTTAATTAGTATAAATAACAAAACGAGCGTGTTTCTGACGGTCCCCTTATCAGTTGAAATATCGAGCGAAAATCGGGAATTACTCTCCTCCATATCTGACACCCTTTTATACGCTCGGATTACTGGCATCATAAAACTGTTATTGCAGCCCATATGCGACTTACCCCAACTTTAATAAAATTATTGTGATGAATCTGTTTCAAAACTGCACACGATGCTTGAGTTATCGATGAAATATTAGAAAGGAAAGTGCCATCCGTCAAAAGTTTCCACGGCGACTGCTTGGAAAGTGAATTACTTAAACTTTTGTTTTCAAGTTATTTCTGTAATAGGTACATCTGTACAGAATGTGATCAATATTGAAAGAAACACGTGTAAGCTAAAACTGGCACAAACTGCCCAATGTCTAAGTGTATTATTTTATCAAACGTGAGTTTTATTTCAAAGTGAGGTTAAGTTTTACTAAATAGATTTATTTGCACTTTACGAATGAAAAGATACGACATAAGTAAAACATACGCAAGTAAAGATTAAGGTTTATTTTACATTAATATTTCGACGAAGATAAAATATGTTAAAACGAAAAACAAATTAATTTTGTAACATTTATCTTTCACTAGTGGACCCGACAGACGTTTTCCTGTCTTGACTATGAATATTAATTTCTAATTAGTGTAATTTTCTGTGCAATTTCCTTATTTTTTTTGTAAGAACCTTCTCCTGACATTAATAAGCATAACAAAAAAGAAATGAAAGAAATTGGTCCAACTGTTCTGGAATTTTGCGCTTGGCAACACATTTAGATTTTTCAGACTCATTTTTATACTATATATTTCCAGTTAATAAGAAAAGATTCTCGTAGTACTTATCATTTCTCAGAATCTATGGCGGTTATAGGCACAATAACTTATCGAATATTTCCAAGACACTCGTATGACTCAGAGAAAGTTTCAGTGGATGAAAGAATCTTTTTCATACTCGAATGAAAGCTATCCAACCGCGATATTGAACAGAAATCTGAAATGAGGTAACTTTACAAAGGGAACAAAAACGCTGATTGTACTTCATAATAAGGGCTTTGTAACGACATATTGCTTACATTAAAATAACATAAAGGTACACAGTGTACACTCAACGAAATTGAACAATCTTAGCTGAATCGCAAAATGCATTTAGGACTATTTTTTTATACACACTTTCTGTAAAAAGTTTTACCCTCTTTCAGGTATTATGGATTCGATTATGGAGATTTCACGAGCAGATATCCAATATTTGCGTTTGGTTATACTTCGGCGTGGAATTAAATTGCATCAACTTTTTCGATTTTGCTATTAAGTACATTGGGGAATAGGTACCTTTAAAACTTTACATTCAATATAGCTAAGGTGCCTTTTGCTGAAGACCTTCTACCACACGCTTCACACATGCTTCGATAATTTGCGACGATTATCAAAGTTATGCAGCAACTGAGTGAAGACACCCGTTAGGTAAGTGATAGGGGCCTACAGATGCCCTATAAAAGTAAAGATTCACAGTAATCAATAGTGAGGTGAGCTGTTGCTTCTGGATACGTTCTGACCTAAGAGTGTTCGACGATTGGTAACGTTTAAACAACAAATTGACGCGGATACCCGTTAAACAGGTGAACTTTCAACTAATCATCTGTTCACAACATATTCGTACGCGTACTTCTGACGTCACTGGAGGTTAGAATTTAGTCTATGTAGATGTCGTCCCTTCCTTCTTAATCTTTTCAAACTTAGCGGAAGCACGACCTGCTCCTGGGCAATGATAATCATTATTATCATAATAACTTATAAAATCTCGATACTAAACGAGGTCATTCTTCAGCTTTCAATTATCAGACATGATATTTTTTCGAATGATATTATTTAGATTTCGGTAGACAAGGTTAATATTGTTACAGTCTGATAGTCCAACTGCTCCGTTGCATTGTCCATTGAATTGGACACTGTGTGCGTATGTCATGTTACTTTTCTTGTCGATAGAGTATTAGCAAATATTTCAAATACAGGGTCCCCTCCCAGCGTTTGCAACTAACACCATGAATGCCAGTGACAGCACAATACAAACACCCCTACGCTATTTCCCAAATTTTACCCTAAAATCCGACCATTATTTTGTCGAAATTATTCCATTAAATATCATTTTCGTTTCGCAAATAGGGCTTATACTCGACTCAACCTTTATTATAATGGATGGGATTATGTTACTCGGCGCTTACCTAGCTACTTGAAATTTTAGATAAGTACGAAATTTCGATGTCTCATTTTCGCTTGAACTGTCCGACCTCCGATAGAACGATGATCTCGTTATATCTTTGAATCGTACAGAAACTTTCGTTTCAATATTTTCTCGAACTTGACGTAAAGGAGATACATAATATTCTTTTTTTTTCTTTTCCAATTCAGTTCATAAAAGTGAAGTCTTTTGTCTCAAGAAAAAAGTTCGTTTCAGAATGGCGCAGTCGTTCCATCTTGAGAGGTTCTTTAATAAAACGAGCTGCCATCGGTGATTTTTTCCTTCGATTCTGTGATAGGTTTCGATAGTTCTTTTCCCAGTCAAACTTCGGCTATTGAGCTGATTTATCCAGATCTTGTTTGAATCTCAAGTACTGCTTGTGATTTTGCCAAGACAATTTGTGTGAGATGTATCTTTTTCAAGTGTATTTTGTAATAAAATCATGTTGAATTGCGTTGTATTTGTCTTTAGTGGTTTTAGGCATTCTATTCGTAACTTTAATACGGATTCAGATTTAGTTTTGGAAGAAAGAACTTTGTCTAGTATGATAGTTCCTAAAATAAAAATCGTTAATACTTTTGATAGTTTCTGTAGGTATTAATCTAACATCGCTTGTCCTGATTTAGGATTTACGATTCATTTTATGACTAAGTGACAATAAAATTAACATAAAACGAAGTGATGTGACATGTGTTTCCAAATTGGAGAGGTATATATGTAATATACTCACGTATTTTTATTGTTTTGGATCGTAAAACAAATAATATTACATAAATGGCTATCGTTTTGAAGATAGATCAATACGAATCGAGTCCCGCTGGGCCTTGTGTGATTCATTGACGCCTTCGATCAAAAATTGCTAGATTTCTGTTATGATTCTGCATAATAATTCATTCAAAATCGGAATATAATAGGCGCTTACAGCATCTTTATTCACGAGGTCCGTCGCCTCTCCATAATAAGCTTAGTTAACATTTTTTTAATATTTCAAAAACTGATATTTTCTAATAATTAATGCGTTCATTTGATCAAAATCAAACCATAATAAGAAAAAACGGACGATAGTGAGAAAATGAAAATGTAATGAATATTTATTATGTCCTATCTATGCTTTCTTAATCTACAATGACAGTCTCCACAGTAAACTCTTGTTGTCACATCAAACTTCCATTAAATTCGGAATGTATCGGTCAGATTCATTGATATTGAAATATATTGCCGTAAAATCATTTATTGGACTATATTTTATTCATTATTAAAACCATGTTCTATTCGATTTTATTATGTATTTAAGCTCGATGTTTTGTGAGTTCGAAGACCTGTTTAATGTAAATTCAAGATGGAAGTTATACCTATCAACCCGTACAGGAAGTTTTTAGTTCGGTTTGATACTTTGCCTTTTTTAAAAGCGATTCCGTCACTATGCCCAGTTGGACGAGTGGTCAGGGAAGAGCTACCAATGATGGGGATTTCGATTTCTGCCTGAAGAACTGCAGTTTTTTAAGCATTTCGGGCATCACATTAGGGATATATATCTTTCTGATGAATGATTGAGTAAGTTTGCAGCTCTGATCATCGTTAATTAATTATCGTAAAATTAAGACTAGAGTCAAGGACGGAGATGAAGGTTAAAAAAAAGAAAGAAAGCGTACCTCTGCAATGACAAATGTTGCGACAAAATACAATAATTAAATTTAAATCATGGAATGGACATAGATAATCGGTTATATAGTCGTAAATTACTACCAATGTTATGATGCAAATGAAGAGACTTTGGGCATTATATCATATTGATATAAGTTTCATTTTTCTGAGCATGTTGTTGATTTACCGCCAGTCCCTTACATGAAAGTTTTCTAATAAATAAAACTAAATTCGCGCCGATGTCATAGGCCATGCCTCCGAAACTATTTTGTACGAACTATGTACGTAAAATGGTTTGTTCTGTTTGCGCCCTAAATCGTTACGTTTTTATAGGGAAACCTGATAGTAACAACAATAATACTTTTTGAGGAAACTATATTCGAGAAAATAAAATGTCCACACCATGAACAAGTATTTTTCTTTTTAGGTACATTTTAAACAAAATATTTTTCTGTGTCTCTCTTAGTTCGTAGAAGTTGTTCATTTTTGATTATGAAAGTTGTTCGTTATTAAGATCATTACTCTCAGTATTTTTACTCTTAGGCAACCCAGTTTACTAAACCGTCGCATCTCAAAGCTTCATCTTAGGTTCTTGGTTTTTCTTAAAACTTTTGTTTATGTTATTATATTATATATTATTATGTGTGTTACTATTGTATTGTAATTGTTATTAGTTAAGTTATTAAAATGATAATATAAATTCATACTATTGTCTTCCGCTCGGGTAGGCAAATACAGATTATGCGTTCATATAGATCCAATCCGATCATACAGATCTCCGTCAAGGTCCGATTTCTTTCGCCTCATAACCATTTTTTTTACGTAGCCTGAATTGTTTCCCACTGCTGGGCAAAGACCTCCCCCACGGCCCCATAACCATAAGAAAATATTTTCATACATGCTTGCCGTTATCGAGTACTTTTTACGCCACTATCTCTCAGGACATCACCGATCTGGTTGAAGACAGTCCTTCAGGGTTGGCCTCTGCTTGTTCCCTAAATCTCTTTGGCCAATCGACCAACCTATAACCAAAAATAATAGGTCAATTTCGGTTATATCTTCTTTTAACGTAACCTTCGAATATCAAACTAAACAAATGTATATTTCGCCAATTTTTTTTATATTCTGGCATAGATAAATAGATTTTTAGTTGTATACGAAACACATCGGGCGGGGCGTTTTTGTGTCCGCGACACATAAATTTGTCCCTTGGCCACGAGCACGTCCCTCCTATCCCTTATGAGTAGGGTCATGTTAAAGTCTCTAATTTATCCACTTTAATCGTTGCTTAATTAACTTTGTTCTAGTGCGGCTAGAATGTTTTAGGCCCAGTTTCGCTAAGTACTTTGTCACTTTTAGGCTTTTTGTAGTTGGGTCCGGACAATTTGTTTACAGTGAATTAAGGTTTAGTGGTTTTTATTCAGGTCACAGTGTTTTAACGCTATTTGTAATAGTTTTAGTACAAATGTAATACACATTTGACACTAATCCTTCTTTGTCTTCTCATTTTCGTGTATAGGTATCTTATTTATTTATTTTATTTAATACTTCATTGCAACACAGTACAATAGGCGTACTTAATACTATAGTATTATCTACCAGTCAACCCCACAACATGGGAGAAAAAAGATTATATATCCAGTGTTAATCACGTATAATATGAATTGTTTTCCTTTTTTAAATGTTAGTTACAATTTGATTTAATTATTTTAGTCATATGTCATAGTAAAATTATATTCAGACTGAGTAGGTACTATATCCACCCAACTCTTTTAGTGACGGGCTCTTATGTATAAAATAGGCTCTATTTTTACATTCACTTTTGGATTTCTCTTGTTTCCCGGAACTATCCATTACGAACCGGGCAATTTCGTTTTCTTTCCAACTTGTTGTCTAAGAAAATATTTCTTTTGTAGACATTCGGCGTCAAGTGCCCAGTGCCAAGTGTATCAAGTGGCATTTTTGTGCCAAGTAGCCTACTTCACGGTCATTTCAGCTCAATATTGCTTTTGGAGTGTAGAGCGGAAATTATTTCCGAGAAGAAAAATATCCCAAAGCTGAATTCTTATGGTGTACACTTACAATTTTACGATAGAATTGTGACGCGAGTGTAAGAAATTCATAATAGTTTTACCGAACAATTTTATTACAACTAGCAATAGCTGGAATCTTTTTTAAAGAGTCGACTGTTCTTTCTTATCCAATATTTCAAGATTTCCGTGACAGAAATCAAAATGGCGGCGCAACTGACTCTTAACTTCAGAGCTTAAGTTTAGTCAAAATCTGTTCAGCAGTATTTCCGTGCAGACGTTACAAACATACACACTTATATCATTATTACTACGACAGATACTTCTGGGTAACCCTTAATATGTTAACATTAACAAACAGTACTCATATTATCACAAATGAGATTCAAAAATCCAATTAAAAAGTTTAACTCGCAAACAATATTCGTTTACCCCAGTATCAGCTTCCATCACGAATATAACCCTTTACATCACCTTAATTTAATTCCTCCCTTCCGAATTGCACATGAAAACATACTTAGAATGTCATGTCGCGTACTCCTAAGCCCAGTTTGGAATCTGCCAACGTGTCACAAGTTGTTGAAAGCCCGGGGCGTTTTCACAAATCTCCTAACTTGAAAGTTTAAATCGCTCAGTTCCAAGCTGTGCCGTTTTAGGGTTACATGACGCGATTGTATAAAACAAACACTCGCACAGGGGGGTTTGTTTTCATTTCGTATAGTCATGTAGATATTTAGGTACTTACAGTTTCGCACAGTATCGGTAGGATTATTATTTCTAGTTCATGTGGTGATATCGTAAGCACAATTATATTTTAGTATGGGGGCTACACATGAGCAAATAATATATTTATACAAATAAATAAACTATCATCACAATCATCTGCCATATGACGTCCACTGCTGGATGAGGGCCTACTCCATATTATTTTTACATACAACAACTATAACCATCCCTAACAAAATTATTCCTATGACAAATGGATGTCAAACACACTGCATTGACATTCCAAACAGACAAACCTTATTTCTTCTTCTATAGAATCTTATAGATCTGCCGAGATCAAATAACAACGTATTTTGAAGTATTTGGATCACATCAGAGAAAATTAAAAGGCTTGACATAACCTACATTTGAATTTTTACTCGTGTAACAGTTCAATACGTCCTGTACACACGCCTTTTAATCCCAAAGTGGGGTAGGCAGAGGCACATGCTAAGCAAACGCCCACAGTTCACCAAGCGTATTTAACCCAACGTGACAGGTGGTGAGGCCATCGCCGTTATAGGGTTCACACACCTTGTGGAGTGCGGGTTTCAGCACGATGTTGTCCTTCACCATACGTGCGTTGCGTACATAGGCTCTGAAAAAGAGTCCTATTGGTACACGTCCAGTTGCCGGACTCGAACCCGCGACCTCCCGGTTACTAGTCAAGTATCCGACCAACTAGACCACAGACGCTCTTAATAAGATCCTGTATAATCTCTTTAGAAAATCCAAAATCCAGCTCGGGCGATGGCAATGTTCAGTGCAGCAGTTCGAAGTTATCAGTACGATGTTTCACTTGCACAAACCTACGGAACCTTTGTTTGTCACCTAGCTCCACCGTATTTGTTCGGATCGTCCAGGTGAAAATATTATACAGAAAACAATTGTAGCCTAGTGTTTGGTGCATCGACTTGCAATCGTACGATTTGAGTTTGAGTATGTACTAGCCGTGTTAAGAATAAAGTTTTAAGAGTACCTACTATTATGGCTGGTAAAGGTCTGCACATACTTATGTTTGTTATAACGTATAATAGATATGACGAATTTGTTCTCTATTGACACACGTCAAATAAAAATTTAACGTTTTCACTTTTTATTCGTGTATCAATGGGTCGCTATTTCGGATCCCATTTGCGTTACGAAATACAATGAAGAAAAATACCTCTTGGTGACACTTGCATGCCTTAAGGTAGAAGGACCCTAAAACAATATACTCATCTGAGCGATAAGGTCGCCATTTGCAATCTTACCATTGTTAGTTTTTCATTTTGTAATGTACAGTATGCAATAAAGAGTATATTCATTCATTAATTCACCACATATAGTGTAGGACTAAATACCTACGCTTGATGAACTGAAGCCTTCGCAAGTAACTCTGCCTACCTCTTTGGGACGAAAGGATGTTTAATGTACAGTTGTAACACAATTTTCCCCCGGCTAATTATTAAAATATGTCACTTATTCAGAGCTTCGTACTTTTCCAACTTTCGATATTTTATTGTTGTGTGCAAAAGACAAAACAAAATGTAAAACTTGTGTAATTAGTAAGGACTCTTTACATTAACAAAGTATACATTTAGAGGGCAACTGAGAACATTTTCACCTTATTAGATCTCACGTTTTTGATGCAGACTAATTAAGAGACGTGAAGGCATGAAGTTACTCGTAGTTTAAGCTTTAATAGCCCTGTTACTATGTCTGAGTGTGTTTTTTTAAACGTCTAAACTGTGTTTAATGAAATTTAAAAATGTGCCAAAACAGAGTATTATACTTTGTAACACTACTTCATTGAGGCAACATTATGTGGTTTTTAGTTCTACTGAAATAACTTAAGTTTTCTTGTTGACGCGTAAGTATTAAATACCTGCTGTATTTCTTAGTTTCTTCTTCGTAGCTTCTTAGAATCAGTCGTTTTGCAGAACCCCATTGCGATGAAGAATATTAGGTATTGTTAATAATTACAACTTAATAAAAACGTCCTTTTTATCATTATCATTTTGAAACCATTTTTTTTATGTTGTTGAACCACTTTACGTTATGCACATACTTGTTTAAGGTAACATTCCACTTTTATTTCAATATCTAACTGACCGGTCCTTATTTCTTTGCACTGCTAAATGTGATAGTTTAACGATTAGCAAAATGAATTAAAACGCACAGAATGAGCGCCTATAGGAAGAACAGAAGTCAATATAGGCGACAGCAGATTTTTTTTTAGTATAATTACCAGTTCGATCTGCGGTCGTCTATTGCCAAAAAATTGGTAAAATGCACCAAAAAAATAGCAATTGATAGCATTCAAAGAACTAGAGATTAAGTACGTTAGAGACAATAACCCTACACTATATACATAGATCATCATCATCATCATCAGCCCATACATAGATACATAGGTAAATTATATTCCTTGGAATAACGCCTACAACGCACCACGAATAAAAGCTATGAGCGTTTTTTTACCGTCAAGAATCAGTTCAGAAAATACTTCTTAACAAAAAATCATTAAAATAGTCAGAATTAGCTTAACGCAGATTGCATGTTTTTGATCAGTACAAGTTACTAATTCCACTTGACTATCCTTCTTCCACGCCATCACTATAACCAATTGGTTTTGTTAAAAGTTTCCTATGCACTTGCTCCCACCGCACAATTACTGTTAACTTGAAACAACCATTTGTTTCAATTACTCCATTTTAATTTGGGCAACAAAGATTACTATGGCCAGCACAATTCAACAAAGTCAAAGGGGTTCAGATATTTTGGTTGTTGGCTTGTTAAGATAAGTGTAACGAAGAATGCCTGCAGAAACGGGTTTTTGATTAGAATTTATACTATTCTTTTTCCGGTATCTATTTTGATGGTCGATGTCTTCTGTATCGAATTTATTTGTTAGAATACAACAATCGTGTTAAAGGATATAAATTATTAGTAAGTACCTAACTATACCGTTATACCGAATATAATATTAAGTTAAACTTGTTTGATGTCACTTTCTGACGTTCGTGAAATTGACAAGGTGTGAAGATCAAAACACTTTTTATTGGTACCTATTGCGGTGTTTTTTTTTTCTAGAAAGGTTTTAACTTTTTTCGAAGTAAAAACCTGACAAAGCTGTTCCATTGTAAGTAGTAGTAATAATTACTTTTTAGAATCACAAATTGTGTCAATTGACTGCTTTTCTTTGGAATTAATAAGACTTTGTGTAGTTAGTTATGTATGTACTGTTGAATTATTGCATGGATCGAGTGATCCATCTAAATATACCTATGAATTGGGGCGAAAGTTGTATACCAGAATCGTAGGAAGCAGAACCGTAAAATCCTACATGATGTTTCCGAACAAAAATGTACGCTATACGACTACAATACAATTTGAAATTCAATCATAATACAATCTCTTAAATCAACATAGAGTAGGTATACTGTCACAAAATATCGAACATTCGATTATTCAAATTATTAAAAAAAGGAAACATAACAATCCGCATATGTCACTGGCAGCACGCGATAGACCATCGGTTAAGAATAAATAGCCATTTTAAAAAAAAATAACAGGTCCACCCTGTCTCCGTAATATTGTTACTTAAATTCAAATCCATTTCAATAGAGTTTCGCCCACCTCATCAACATAAGTATACAAAGCAAAGGAATGCCTTGGATACTAATATTACCATATCGATAATGTAGATTCGATACGTTCGGTACAGTTGCAAGAAGCTTGATCATGTCGTGTTACGCGATTTTTACTCTAAAAGCTTACGTATTAGAATACACGTATAGAAGTGTCATATCGATTCAAAGGTAGGATGTCACATCATGCCATCATGCGTCTGATGCGTATCAATGGGAGAGATCAGCCCCCTCGTTATTATTCTATTTAGAGAGATCGATTGGTGATTCATTTCGATTTTAAAAACATGTCCTCGTTCGAGATGAGCTTTTTTGATACTTTATGTATTATTTATTACTCATGTGAGCATCAGAAGGGATCAGCCGTTTCTTTTCGAACAAATGGGCACTCTATTTCCTTACATAAGTAATATGAAACTCGTCTCTAGTCTTGTTCTGGTAGTTTTGGCTTGCAACAGATGAAATTTTCTGCAGATTGTGCCTCTTTGTTAGAGTGGCGGCTTAAAATTGTACCTAGGAGCTGTCCTATCATGTACATTTAATGTACCTATTTATAATAATTACGAATATAACTAATGACAGCGGAATATCTATTCCGAATATATACTACATAAATTATACCTATGTACCCTTAACGTATATACATAATCATATAACAATAATTAAGCCCTTTATATTAGGTTTTTGATTTCCACATAATATAGAACCTATGAACTTTATTATCTATTTAGAACGAAATTACTTACTGCATGAAATGTTTATTCTTGTTACATAATTCTTGCTGTACAACCAGTATAGCAGTGTTCATTTTGTAACATCTCTACCAAAAAGACCCCAAAAACAAATTTATCAACTTCGTGTCATGGTAACTAGAGATAGAGGCGACAATCGCAGAGTACGTGACAATCTACCGGGTGCCACGGGATCATCGAGATTGTTGACAATTTATGCTGAGCCCTTACACCCCTGCAAGCCAGATTAACAAGGTAAATGTTTTTCGCAGAAATCCTTGTGTTAAAGGATAACAGAGCTAATTGGCCGGCACCAAAACTGTGTATGCCAAGAATGGAACAAAGATGCGTCGTCATCTAATTCTATCTATCTATCTCTGTCTCGCACAGTAATCAATTCAATTGAACATAGGCGTGATACGGGCTTTATAAGTAATCATTGTATTCAGAGTTATATGCTTAAAGCACCTGCTTAGCAAATGCTACTGCATACTACGCTTTGGTATCAAAAGACATGAGTGTATTTTTTCATTTCTGACATTCTTCTCCAAATTAGCGAACATGCATGAAAGGATAACGAGATAAAAGGGACTATGAAAATCGGACATAGTACATAGTAGTAGTCTCCCTAGGAGATAGATTTGGAGCGTATATACAGCGTGGCTTAGATGACATTTTGTATGGGTATGGATTATTTTTTATTTTCTAGCATTTTCGACAGAATAGTGGTGGGCACATTTTGATGAGACAACAATGTTTCGATTGGGTCCATCTTTTTTATTTCAATGCGTCCAAGAGTTTGACCACCATCCTGCATGACGTTAAGCAGAGATGTTCATAAAGTACCTATTTATCCGTGATTTGAAGACCTACAGACCTGTGCATGAAACACAGACGTCCAGCAAGTCATTCCACATCTGGTCACAGACGGTTCGCACTATAAAAGTTCGCGTAAAGGGATTGTCCTTCACTCAGTACCTATGTATGTAACCCTCCTTTATGCCATCACGCGGTATTTACCCCCGGTTAGCGTCTGTGGTTCAGAAACCCAGACAACAAATCTAGTTGAACTAAGACGGCTGCTCCGTATAGAAACAGTCTGTATAACCTTAATATCGGCCACCCATCCAATGCATTTACAAAGTGATGCTTAACTTCGATAGTCCAGTTTCCAATCACAAAAAATGTACGTCATACTTTATAAATTGTCATTATAACACCAGCTTCGAATATCAATTACAATGCCAACTTCCAATATCCATTGTTGTGTCAAGCTACCGATACAATGGTATTGTCGCCTTTACTTCACTATCTAACCATATGGTATTAGAATAAATTCAAATTGGAAACGTAATAATTTGAATCCCCAATGCGGTAACTCATTCATAATAAACTAACTTAAGTTCAAAACAAAGAAACGTGTGTGGGTTTCGAGCTCTATTCAAAGAGAAAACGCCCACGGTTACGTAAGCTGTAGTGTCAAAATTTCGTTTGTCAGGGAACGCTGACAGGAATAATACGTATGAGTCCAGGTAATGTTTCTATAGTTATAAAAAAAAGCTTCCGGTTGAATATCAATACACAGTATGAAAAAAAGTCGCCTTCCGTTGCATGTGCTTGTATGCATAGATCTTTGAAGCTACGCAACGAATTTTGATGCGATTTTATTTAGTAGGTCCCTAGGTAATCCATTAATATATCAGAGTTTCGATATTCATAATGTACATTGGCAAAGCAATGACAAGACAGTTAACAGCTGTTTATCCAGTCCGTCTAGAAATTTTGGTGAAAAATAAATTTTGTTTCATTCTGTAGTTTTTTCATTGGTTTTGATTAGGCAGCTTGGGTTGAAAAATACTTTGTAAGATTATTTCCATGCATGGTAACACACTAGCTTGAGCAGCTTGCGCTAGGTGATGAGGTGTGATGAGTAGGTACTATATGCATAGCCTTTCGTAATATATATACAGTGTTTTAAATGTAGTAGATAACTTTGAGGGAAAAAATACACTACTGCACACTACACACAAACAATTTTATAAAAAAACAAAAATATATATAGAGTGTAAAAGGGTCCGATATTAGAAACGTTATTGGGCTCGTCAATATGAACAAAATTTACTATGGTGACAATTCATGGAAACGAAAAAAAATGTTGACTGTTGCTCGAGGTCCTTTTACGCGCAGTATAATTAATAAATGAACAAAGGTAACCGAAAATGGTTATCACTTAACGTAATTAGAGAAACACTAACAGATAATGCAAACGTCAAAATTTCTTCTAATAAGTTTAGCTCAGTAGTACTATATACCTGTATATAAATTACTATATAAATCAATATTTCTCACTGGGTATATAGGCGCGAATATAACCAAAGACAAGCTCGAGCTTACCTTTGTTATTTTACTCGAC
>SJJU01004554.1:0-22534 GCA_012932125.1 Conopomorpha cramerella | reverse complement strand
TGTATATATATTGAAGATGTTTTAAAAAACCTAAGTCCCCAATGAAATATTAGTATTGCGTATTGTGTGTACTATTTTTCCAAAATAGTACAGCTCACTTATATAACACTGCGTCGAACATCTAGTTAGTAGGTGTTTTACGATACTCATCCCTTATTCACTTTTTTCTTCTTTGATGTTTAGGCAACCTTTACTTACTTATTAATAAATTTTATTTGAACATGAAAAAGACGTTTTATAAAAAAAACGAAAATATTAAAGAAAACAGCAGCCATATTGTTATCAGCGAAGTATTTTTTTTTGTAGGTAGGTCCTCAATGAGATAGAAACAGACGTATAAGTATTGCAGCCGTACTGTCGCTTTTGGCCTTATAGAAAAAAATCTTTATAAATAAAATTATGAATGAAAAACATAACGCAGAGCGAAAAGAAAAAATACATGTATCGTATTTTTTTGTCTATTTGAATGAATGAATCAATCAATCAATTGCAGGATACATATAATGTACTAGACTGGAAAAACCCTTACTATTGTTTTCAAAATATGTACTTACCAAAGGACATTCAATATCACTCTAAAAGTAATTTGTGCAGGGAAAGTGTAATGTACTGAAAAATTGTACGTACCCTAAGATACGCTACGCGTTTCTACTGAAATATTTCACAGTAAAATAAGCCATAAAGTTACTGCCAGAAGTTTTATATTCATGTGCCGTTTGTGGATTATATTTTTGCCCTAAATCTTCGCGTATGTTTGCCTTCTCAAGCATAGTTACTGAGATACAGTAGACCCTCAATCCAAACACAGAGGATTGGGAGCCCGACTTAACAGGTTATAACTTTCTTACCTGTCGTTCACAAAATCATTTCTATATGTGGATTGTGGGTCCACTCTATCTTACGAACTATACTTGAGAAAGCACAAGTATTTATGTTATTCTGCAAGTGCCTTACAAAAAAAAAATACACTTCACGCCTTTAATCCCAAAGAGGGGTAGGCAGAGGCACTTGCTGAAGCAAATACCCACGGTTCACGCGCGCGTATTTAACCCAACGTGACAGGGGGTGAGCCCATCGCCGTTATAGGGTTCACACACCTTGTGGTGTGCGGGGTTTCATCACGATGTTGTCCTTCACCGTACGAGCGTTGCGTTGCGTACATAGGCTCTGAAAAAGAGTCCCATTGGTACACGTCCAGTAGCCGGACTCGAACCCGGGACCACCCGGTTACAAGTCAAAGGTCCGACCAACTGGACTACAGACGCTCTCAACAAACTTACAAAACTTGTGAAAATAAAACAAAACGACAAAAAGTGTTTAAACTAATTAAATTGTTATTCAAAATTGGCCCTCGATCCTTCATCTTGATAAAATTACGATTTATTGGTTTCACATTTCTTTCAAGATATTCACAGAATCTCCAGAAAATGATTTAACAAAGTGGGTCTCAATCCTCATGCACACAAAATAATATATAACATAAAATTTGAACTATTGTTAATGGGTTAAAAAGGGTGTAGATGGAAAGTCAGCTGTAGGCAATTATTGTATTTTTTCCAGCTAGAAAAGCGTCAATGTTAACCTTTGTATCAATAACTGAAACTTCTCAGATAAAATCACGGGGCGTCCACTAGTTCTCAAATAAAATACAACGAATCAGAGAACAAAGGGCAATCAAAATACATAAACTTACTCCGTAAGTACTTTGTCACCGCTCCCTGACATCCGCAGTGCTATTAACTCACTTATTCAACGGCCTGAATCAAGTATTAATGAATCAAAAACTAATTTAGACTGAAATGGCATAGAATTTGGAACTAAATTTGATTAAATCGACGCGCCGACAATTTAATTTGTGACGTAACAGTGCCAATTCCGACATTATTAGACGAATTAAATAAATAAGTTAACGGTAGCATTAATACTGCCTACTAGCTGAAATCTATTCGTTCATCGTACTTGATCATTACGACTACATACGACTTAACGTCCGCATGAAAATATAGTAATTGTGTTTTCATGCAAAATGTACGACGAGGACATTGTCGTTTCTTCAAGGTCGGCTACGGGTGCCGTGTAATTTGCTCGGACAAAGTGTAATAGTAGAAAACCGACTACATATACATTACGAAGGAATTCGCAAAATACTGACTAAGGGCCTTACTAATAATGGCGGAATTCCTATTTAGAAGATACACAAAGCTCAACTTAATCTGTCAGTTGTATGTCAAATATTCCGTATTGTAGTTTCTGCGATTAGACACAAATATTATCTTTATAATGTTATATATAGGGTCGATTTTTGCCGAGCAGTTAGTCACTTCAAAAATCACCTCACCAAGACGCATCGCTCACCTACTTAGACCATTGATATAACAAACCTATGGATATGAAGCTAGCGTCAATATGGCCCTCAATCTTGCGGTCAGTTTCGCCATTTGCAAATTCACTTCTTGAAGTAGATGATCTGTCAGTGGGTGGTGTTTGTGAGAGTGTTTTTGGAATTATTATCGTTTTGCCTTTACTAAAAGTGCTAAAACAGATAGAAAAGTCGAACCAAGTGTATTCAAACATGCCAAAGTGCAGTGTTCTTGGATGTGGTTCCAAACCTAAAGAAAAACAGCAAAAAATTACATACCATCGGTACGTGATTGCATTACAGCAAAATATCCCTATTTTTCCATAATTAGATAGGTTAAACTATATAGGCATTCACTAATGGATATAATTGATATTATTGTCGTAAGATTTCATCAAATTTTCAATGGTTTATCATAAAAATCACTAAAAGGATTTTGTAGGGAAAGTAGTGATGTGACTTTTTTGTTGCTATAATCGATAATTACCTTAGCAAGTTTTATATGTAGCTTTAATTGTAAACTGTGGACCTAAAACCTATTCCACCTATTATTTTTTCTTAGTATAGGCTGTCTGGAAGGGAAATAAAACAGCTGACTGCATTAAAAACGCTTTCAGTAATACAACTATTTTAACTTTCAAGACGGAATACAAAATTACAATGTCTAAAACCTGTCACTATTTTTATAATTCATTTCCTAATTTTAATTTAATTCACCTACAAATATTTGAATTTTCCAGGTTGTCTACAATTGAAGAAAAACGGAAGTCTTGGCTTGATATTATTGGTCGGGAAAACAAGAAAATTGAAAAAAGAAATTAATGAATGTACAAAGATTTAACCATGTGATTTAATATAATAATACATTTATACTTAAACAAAATCGCAGTTTTTTTTATTGTAGGTATTACCTGTACTATAGGGAACGGTTAAGTAATGGTAGTAGGTATTGTTAGAATAGATGTTGAATCTGTTTGAAAACGCAAAGTTTTTCATTGAAATTTGGTTTATGAAAATAATTTAAGTTTTTCACAGACTTTCCAATCCTTAGCTTTCCAAGCTTTTTAAGCCCATAAACTAGCAGCATCCACCCAAGATTAGATCAGATCCATAAAAGCATAATAATATTTCGTTGCCGTGAGGAATTCCGGGATCAAATATAATATAGTAGTATATAGTCTATGTCATAGACTATATCTATTCGATTAACACATCCAGGCTATCAAATAATTCCATAACAAATCCGAGAACAAGTAGGTAATTACATTTTAATTAACCTCTCGCTAAAAAGGTAATTCCTTTGTCGATATCGATCATTACTTATCATCATTGGACTTCACTAGTGAAATCCGCCATTTGTAAAAACGCTCAACTTTAGGTATACACGCTCATGTAGTAGGTATTTCGTGTCCATCAGTTTTCTAGGTCTGTGACTTAGACACAGGAGATTAAGGGCCTTACCAATAATGGCGGAATTGATATTTCGAAGATACACAAAGCTCAACTTAACTTGTCAGTTGTATATCAAATACGGAATAACCAGTTCAAGTAGACCTGTAATAACAGTTGTGTAAGTAAAAAGCGCGTTTATTGGTAAGGGGGTAAAAAAGGTAGTGGAAATGCTTTGTGTTCACCTAATTATTCACCAATTAACAGTTCGGGGCCGGTATGGTCGCAAACGTTCAAAGTCCAAGTCAAATTTCTGTTATTCATAATTAAAGTGCTATAAACATTACAGATATACAGTAAGGCCATAACACAAAGCTTTGAATGACAGTTCATTTAATGACTTTTAAAAACAAAAAAGGTAACCGTCCCCAGTTCGAACGAAATTAAATTTTTTTTCTGGCCAGAAGAAACCGGGAAGAAACTGGCATCTTTTTCAAATCGCAAGGCTTTAACTGCTAAGTATTAACAACCTTACATAAAAAAGTGTGTTGTAAACTATGTAAGGGCATTCTAAAATGAAAATTTATGCCTTAATGTAATGGTAATTGCGGTGCACCTTTGTCTTCTTTTTCTTCACATTTTTGTCATTAGAGTCAGACAACATTAAACTTACCTGAGACTCAATGTTTCAGAAATAACAGGCCTAATAAAGTCTAACTTACGATTTATTTAATGCTCTGTGGACAACCGTCGAAAGACACATCTGCGGTGATGTTAAGCAGAGACGTGGTCTACGAGTGAAAGCACACTTTTTTTTTTTTTTTTTTTTTTTTTTTTTTTTTCCGGGATATTCCCACCCACTTTCCCACCATTATACTTACTGTTCAGTAAATCGTCTAAAAGCGCGGTAGTTCCTCAAGTTTTTGCCAAGGTCCAGATACGAGCCCAGATAAGTCTATCAGTCCATTTAACATTAAATTACGCTCTTCTGTCCAAAGCTCACATTCCCAGAGGATATGGTGAGCTGTTTGATCAATGTTATTGTTTATATTAGAACATTCGCAGTAAGGCGAAAAAACTAATGTCATTGAGTGAAGTTTTTGTTTGAAATTTCCATGTCCAGTAAAAAATTAGGCTACAAAATGATCTATTTCTATCCAAAATAAATAAATAAATACACTTCACGCCTTTAATCCCAATTGCAATCTATCTACTACTGAAGGAAAAAACAGATACAGATGTCTACCTTCGGTCGTAGAGTCCCATCGTTTTTACCATTCCGAAATGATGTTATTTTGAACTAATTTAGGAGTTTTGAAAAGTTCTTTAATGTTACGCGTGTTTCTTTGTTGAACGAAGTCGGGTTCAATGATTTCTTTGGAGCTGTAAAACAGAGGTGCCCTACGTTGTATTTCAAGGTCAACGGGTAGCACTACAGCCAGTAATGGTAAGGCGTCTGTGCTGGCGGTTCTATAAGCCTTACAGAGGAAAATAAGTGCCAACAGCTGACTCTGAAGGAGTTTACGCCGAGCCTCCCAAATAAAGGTTCTATTAGCCCAAGCCGCGGCGCCAGCAAGCACACTTGTTCATTAGGTACCTATTTACCCGTGACTTCAAGACCTCCAGACTATATAGTGCAGGATATAGACAATAAACAAGTCATTATTTTCCGGAGTGTTTGACCCGCCAGGATGCCACATCCTGACGGTTCGCACTATTAAAGTAGACGCAAACCGTTTGGTTCGCTTAAATGGAATGTAGGTATCTCTATATCTGGAATATCATTGTTATTCAAGTGAAACAATGATAATGATAAAGGTCACAAGGCAAGTTGGAAATGCTTGTCACGTTATGCATTGTCCAAGTAGACCCGTCGTTTGAGTTTTGTACGTATGCTGCACTGCAAGCTTTGCACATCCTACTAATATTATAAACGCAATAGTTTGGATGCTTGTTATCTTTTACGCAAAAAATCACTGAAATAATTTCAATGGAACTTTACAATACTATAGCTTATACAGTGTTTGGCCCAACACGGCAATCGGTATAAACATTTTAAGTTAGCACCACAGATTCTTCATGTCCCTAAGTTCATAATTATTGAAATAACAGCACACGTAGTTAAATCTTACAGATAAGACGGGCCCGTTGGTGTAGTGGTCAGCACTCCCACCGGTGCAAGGTATTTAGGTGATGAGCTTTTAAGTACTTGTTGGATGTGTCTGGGTGTTTTATTTATACCTCTATAAGTATGTATTTAAAAAAGAAAGAAAAGTATTTAAGTAAGTATATTTCGTTGTCTGATTTCCATAACACAAGTGCTTTAGCTACTTAACATGGGATGACGGCAATGTGTGTGTTGTTGTAAAATATTTATTTATAATATATTCTGCAATCGCAATAACATCACACGCGCTTGTTTCGGGGTACTTACTTGGTAGACGACTCGTTGACATTTGAAATGTCCGCGGAAAACGATGATCAAAGTGAGAGCAACAAGTTGTTAGCTTATACGCTGAAAATACCATTTAGTTTGTTGGGAAAAAACTTAAAGTTAATTTTTAATTTTAACTAAGCGGGACCTTAATAATCCAATTACTGGTTACCTTTAGTGCGTCTGATTTAAGTACTTTCCCCGGTTGTGAGCCACACTCTGTATACAGGAATAACACAAAGGCTATAGCGTCTGTGGTCTAGTTGGTCGGCAACTTGACTTGTAACCGGGAGGTCGCGGGTTCGAGTCCGGCTACTGGATGTGTACCAATGGGACTCTTTTTCAGAGCCTATGTACGCAACGCAACGCTCGTACGGTGAAGGACAACATCGTGATGAAACCCGCACACCACACAAGGTGTGTGAACCCTATAACGGCGATGGGCTCACCCCCTGTCACGTTGGGTTAAATTCGCTTGGTGAACCGTGGGCATTTGCTTACTAAGCAAGTGCCTCTGCCTACCCCGCTTTGGGATTAAAAGGCGTGAAGTGTGTGTACAAAGGCTATATTTTAACGCGAGCTTTTCATGGGATCGAAATAAATCGCGAGTAACATCGCCAGAGTACATCTAGTTTTTACATGTTTAACGAATGTCCACATGTGAATACCAAGATCACTTCAGACCAAAAAAGTAGTATTTGTATTAGTAGTAGTTTTGATGACACTTTAAAAACGAAAAAAATGTATCTACCGAAAAGCTGCGTTCTATTATTCTATTGGAACCCGATAACGTCAATGAAATATTGACTGTTCATAATAGTATTTTATCACGTGTAAAAGCCCGTGATTCATCCTACACAAGATACCTTTGGCACGTATTCTGCAACGTGAACTAAGAACTACTCAGTAAATAAATATTTTACAACAACACACACATTGCCAAAGCACTTTGTGTTATGGAAATCAGATAACGAGATATATTTACTTATGTATATATGTTTATTTTTTTTCATTTAAATATATAAATAAAACACCCAGACACATCCAACAAGTGCTTAAAGTTAAAGTCAGCTAAGCACCTGTCAGCGGTGGGACTCGAACCCTCGACCCTACGGAGCAGAGGCAGACACCACTACACCAACGAGCCCGTCAAACAGTACAGTAAATTTCATGCTTTGCCTGACTAATGGTAAGTGAGAAAAAGAGACAATTGCGCCTCAAGTATGTAGGTAACATATGCAATGAGTATTCTTTCCGAATAGGGGTAAAAGTCTAGAACAAGCACCCTGCGATTGTTTTTAAAACTTTCATAATGTTTAAGTAACAGAGATTTTACTTTTACGACGCCGAGAAGACACGATGCTGATGTGGATGATGGCGTTTAACGAATCTCCCATAGTTTTACTATTATATTGTAGGTTCACTACTTACACTACTTGCCATACTCCTCGGAAACTGCAGTTTATTCAGAAATGTTGTGTGCATTAGCTCAGAGAATCCGCTATCATTTTTATACCCCTATCAGCTGTATTTCGTTCTATATAGGGCGTAAAAGGGTGAGACAGGGATTACTGGACAAAAAGCTGGCCGACCGATACCATTGTTATGGAAAAACAAGCTTCACGATACAGCAAATCGATATATATAGAAATCAATGCCACATTTCCTTGTAATTTTAATAACTCAAGAATGGGCTCTCCTATAAATATTTTTTTCCAACAACACACACATTGCCTTCATCCCATGTTAAGTAGCTAAAGCACTTGTGTTATGGGAATCAGACAACGAGATATATTTACTTGTATATATATTTTTTGCATTTAAATATATACTTATATAAATAAAACACCCAGACACATCCAACAAGTGCTTAAAAGCTCATCACCTAAGCACCTGTCAGCAGTGGGAATCGAAACCACGGCCCTACGGAGCAGAGGCAGACATGCTGACCACTACACCAACGGGCCAAACCAAATTTAAATATGCAGGGTTTTTTTTCGGACTATTTAGTAGATGATTTATGTGATGTTGGCAGAAAAAGGGTCGAGCGTCTCTTTTTTTAGTTACGCATAACTTTCCGTGTAGCCGACGTGTATTTCACAAGGTTAACGCGATAAGAGAATTATGGTAATTGTATTGTATTATATTGATTAACTGATGTAAGTGCGCTTTACTTGGTACTATACTTGTGTGCGATAATTCCGGGTCATAACATATAAAACTTCAAATATTATAATACACTTCACGCCTTTTAATCCCAAAGAGGGGTAGGCAGAGGCACTTGCTTAGTAAGCAAATGCCCACGGTTCACCAAGCGTATTTAACCCAACGTGACCCATCGCCGTTATAGGGTTCACACACCTTGCGGTGTGCGGGTTTCATCACGATGTTGTCCTTCACCGTACAAACGTTGCGTTGCGTACATAGGCTCTGAAAAAGAGTCCCATTGGTACACGTCCAGTAGCCGGACTCGAACCCGCGACTTAACTGGTCAGTTGTATGTTAAACACGAAAAAACTAGTTCAGTGGACCTTAAAAAACAGTGGTATAAGTGATACCGCGCTCCGGAGATATGATAAAACTGTGCAACTAGCTTCTTTAAAAAGCCGAGCTTTCGAAGCGCAGAAACGAAATCCCCGTAGTTAGGTACTGCCGAGAATGCATTAAAGTTATTGCTTTCGTTGAAAGCTCCCGCGATACAACACTACTCAGTTTTATTACGTCATTGGCGGAATAACCACAAAAGGTTGAAACTACAAAGCCTTTTTGAGGATGTGAATTAGTAATCGGTAACTCGGCAAACGGAGTGTAGGGCGCCCTCAGGCAAGGTGGACTGATGATATACGCAAGATGGCTGGCAGAAGCTGGATGCGAGAAGCCGAACACAGATCACAGTGGCGTGCAATTGGAGAGGCCTATGTCCAGCAGTGGACAAGAATGGGCTGATGATGATGATGATGAATTAGTAATGACCTCGGATATCGTAATATATTTATTCGTCATCGAGTCAAGAAGAAGAGCGTCTGTGGTGCAGTTGGTCTTACTAACTGCTTAACTTGCAAACGGAAGGTCGTGGGTTCGAGTCCGACACGGTCCTGTGTACAACATAATAGTAGTAGCATGGTGTATATCTTAAAATGGTAATGCAGGGTGTATGATAGGAATGTACGATGAATGAATTGAATATAGGTACGTTAAATATAAAGCAGTGTTTCCTTTTCAAACCAAAGTAATAGGATAAAGTAAGTGAGCCGCCAGGCTAATGTTCGAATTGCGGGTGTATCATCATTCTGGGGAAAACGATCATTAACTGGGGATAAAGCGGCTTCCATAGGAATGCAATGTGCTTTAATATGTTCATAGGGAAATCAGACTCAATTAGCGGTTTTAAAGAATATCCTATTAGAATATGTCCCGTTTATTTATCCCCATACACAAGACAATGCATAATAACATTTTTCTGCCTTTTTTGTGTTATTACTTAGATGATCAAAACAAATCTATGTGTTTGCGTATAGCAGTGTGCTCGGTAGTGTTCCATGCTGTAGAAATCTTGTAATATTATATCTCCTATAGTTCGTGCATTTCATGAATGCGCGCGGGCCGTAGATGTGTGAGTCGTATATGGAAACGCTAGTTGACAGTTCAAACGAACAAAACTGCCACACGCACATCTAAGGCCCGCGCGCATTCATGAAATGCACGAACTATACATACTGAAAGACTACACACTCAACACTTTCTAGAATGATACTGAACTACTTAGTACCTGACAGTCGACGCCTAGACTTTCCGGTATGGATTGGTAATAATCAAATCAAATGTTTTTTATTTCAGTAACAAAAAATACATTATTAATTGGTCCAATCATTGGACCAATTAATAATGTATTTAATGCAGCCCTTTGAGCACCAAATATGCTCGTATTGGGTTGCTCCGCTCTTTTACAACTCATATCTATTTATGTATTTTTGTATGCATTGCAATGCAGCGCATATATGTATTTTTCTTCTTCTTATTTCTATACCGTCTTTAGCTTAATAACAATGTGGGATCCAAGACAGAAGGCTAGGCCCCCCCGGGATCTAGCCCAGTCGTCACTGATTGAGGCTCTTGTCTATTCTGGATGCCGCTGTAGATCCGGGCTCTAACAGGAATCACAGTGGTGGGAAAGTGGGTGGGAATTAGAAACTCATATCTATATTTATGTATTCGTTTTATGTTATACATTTAATATGATATTGGTTACAAAGCTATCAAGTTAAATATTATGTTGTTGATGGTACACATGTGTGTGTGTATGTTTATGTGTGTGTGTGTGTGTGTGTGTGTGTGTGTGTGTGTGTGTGTGTGTGTGTGAGTGTGTGAATGGGAGTGTGCGCGAGCGTGAATATTTACGTATGTATGTGAAAATTATTAGGGCCTTACCAATAATGGCGGAATTGCTATTTCGAAGATACACAAAGTTAACTTGTCAGGTGTATGTCAAATACAGAATTTCAAGTTCAAGTAGACCTGTAATAACCGTTGTGTAAGTGAAAACGCGTTTATTGGTAAGGGGGTAAATATTTATGTAACAATACAATTTTTTTGCATCCAAGATTAGTGCGTTTATAAAGTGCGACGTTCTTAAGTATTCTGTTGTATAAAACGGTAGATTGGTCACATTGTCTATGGGCAAAGTTTGATGGTTGGTGGTTGGTTGGTAATGGTTAATGGTATTATGATTCTGACAGTGTCTTGTGTTTTCGGAGCACAGTATGCAAGTTATATGTATCTTGACGGGCCTGTTGGTGTAGTGGTCAGCATGTCTGCCTCTGCTCCGTAGGGTCGTGGGTTCGATTCCCACCGCTGGCAGGTATTTAGGTGATGAGCTTTTAAGTACTTGTTGGATGTGTCTGGGTGTTTTATTTATATAAGTATGTATTTAAAAGAAAGAAAAAAAGTATTTAATTAAGTATATTTCGTTGTCTGATTTCCATAACACAAGTGCTTTAGCTACTTAACATGGGATGAAGGCAATATGTGTGTTGTTGTAAAATATTTATTTTATTTTTATTTTTTAATCTATGCACGAATCTATGGTATGATTGAAACCCACGACTTCACCGGAACTGTAGCGCTTCCCAAGACTCCGACTGTACTTAATATTACTTGTCGGTATTAAAGGCTTGATCATCATCATTTTCCTGCCCTTATCCCATACTAGTCAGGGTCGGCGCAACACGTCTCCTTTCGCCATTCATCTCCGTCATTCGTCATCTCTGCAGTTACACTTTTCACGCACATGTCATTTTTCACACAGTCCATCCATACCTTCTTTTATCTCCCTCTTCCCTTGTATCCACATTCATACTCATCACTTTCCTTGTTACATGGTTTTCATCCGTCCACATGACGTGTCCATACCATCTTAATTTGTTACTCCTAATCTTTTCTGTCACTGATGCTACTTTCAGACTTCCTCTAATATACTCATTCCTAATCCTGGCCATTCGAGTAACTCCACACATTAATCGTAATATTCTCATTTCTTCCTCATGTATTCTTCTTAATTGTAAGTAATACCAACTTACGTAGAATTGTGTTATTATCACGAGTAAGCTGGCTTGCTAATTCTAAGAAGACTTTTTTTTTCTGGTACAAAAATAAAAAAAATAAATACATTTCACGCCTTTTAATCCCAAAGCGGGCTAGGCAGAGGCACTTGCTAAAGCAAATGCCCACGGTTCACCAAGCGTATTTAACCCAACGTGATAGGGGGTGAGCCCATCGCCGTTATAGGGTCACACACCTTGTGGTGTGCGGGTTTCATCACGATGTTGTCCTTCACCGTACTAGCGTTGCGTTGCGTACATAGGCTCTGAAAAAGAGTCCCATTGGTACACGTCCAGTTGCCGGACTCGAACCCGGACCTACCGGTTACAAGTCAAGTATCCGACCAACTGGACCACAAACGCTATACAACTTTATTTATTACCCCCGCAAACATTTTTTTTTCTATGGGAAGTCGCCTTTGCACGCCGTGTATTGTACGACTTCCATATGTGATTCAAGACCAAAATTAGCCAAATGGACCGATTCCGCCGTTCTCGAGTTTTAGCGAGACTAACGACCAGAAATACATATTTATATATATATAAATAGATAAACCGCTCATTGAATCTGGTTCCGCAGATAGTTTCACGATAATTTTGTTACGGATTTACTCACTCACACATTATCAAAATTACCATTTACTTGTTATTTTTAACCGACTTCAAATAAAAAGAAGGAGGAGGTTCTCAATTCGTCTGTATGTATAATTTTTTTTATGTGTCACTGATATTTTCGTCAATTATAGACGGAGTTAATTTTTTTTTTTGTTGGATAGTGTTCACTTCTGATCAGTATTGCCCACATCCTTACTTGAGAGAATGTTCGTGATAAAGTTAATCATACGCATTGTCAGTTAATTATACATATATATTTAGATACCATCATCATCATGTCAGCCCACTGACGTCCACTGCTGGATATAGGCCTCCCCCAAGGCGCGCCACGACGATCGGTCTTGTGCCTTCCCCCGCCAATGTAGGCCCGCCGTCTTTACCAGATCGTCGGACCACCTTGTTGGAGGTCTACCCACACTGCGCTTTCCCATTCGTGGCCGCCCCTCTAGGACTTTCAGGCCCCATCGGCCATCGGTCCTACGAGCTATGTGCCCTGCCCACTGCCACTTCAGCTCTGCAATCCTGCGAGCTATGTCGCACCCTTTGGTTCTTCTGCGGATCTCCTCATTCCTGATTCGATCGCGCAGAGAGACTCCGAGCATAGCTCGTTCCATCGCTCGCTGGGTGACATTGAGCTTCCTTATGAGGCCCATAGTTAGCGGCCACGTCTCAGATCCGTAAGTCATCACTGGCAACACACACTGATTAAAAACTTTCGTCTTCAGGCACTGCGGTAATTTAGCTACATATTAATATTATTTAGATACATATTAATTTAATTTGTTTACACGACACACGAAATGTACAATATTGCAATAATAAACACACAACAATGAAATAAGGCACAATATAAGACATAAACAAATTGAAAAAGACCTGTTCCAGTACTGTACTAGTTTTCATGAAACTTGAATCACTGTCACATTGAAAAGATACCATTATATTATCAGACTTAAGACCCTGGTCTGACGCTGAGGCAATCGGTTAAATCAAACTTATGAGACTTGGCTCTCAAATAGCAGTCAACTATTCTTCGATCCGCTTCCTATCTGATTCCGTTGGTATTAACGTGATTTATTATTTTACTTCGTATAATCGTGCAGTCGATAACTGCATATTATTGATAGGTTTTTCTTTGATCCACATCACTTTCGTAATGGTCGAATTTAAGATTTCGTAAAGTACATGCTACATTTAAAGCCTCTATCATAACTTTTTACAAACAAACAATTGTTCAAGCTAATTGCCGATCCCGTAGGAGTTTCGGTAATTCCAGCAATAAGTAACCTTCACATTCTACTACAATAATAAATATATTATATATAATAAATATATGTCAGGAAAAACCGCTCACAACGGGCGAGAATAAAGAGAAAACTTTAACAACATATTATTATAATAATAAATTTATTTATTTTCTTTATTTGACAGAATACAGACTAGAATATACTATAAATTACAACTGTGGTAAACATAATAATAATAATATCTCTAATAAACATAATAATCATAATCTCATCAACACATCATTCATGACTCACAGGAAACATCATCCTAAGTCAGCTGTACAGAGATTAACCCTACCACGGGAGGAAGGAGGCCGGGGTCTTATAGATATACTAAAGTTACACAACACTCAAATGAATATACTGAGACAATATTTCTTCCATAAATCCGAAACATCTACCATACATCACGCAAATTTTTAAGTCAAGAATAATCCAATGTACTTGGCCACGGCCCGTACATTGGACTAAGGAGACAAAAAGCTAAAACAAAAATAACAATAATAATATCTAAGCACTTTCGCGTGAAAAGACGCTATATTAACAAAAAATGTACCGTCAAACTTTTTATTACCTTCCACGTCTCACAACATTGTTATAGTATTCTGCTAAATGTAATTTCACGATCTGACTATAAGATTGATGCATATTTTACGAAAGACGACGGGAAACGGTAAAGTATGAACATCTTTCACCACATTTCATTGGATACACTTTCACGTGACACGAGTAAGTAAATGCCCTCCACGAAGGGCCGTAACGGGTTTATAACTTTAATAAAACAGAATTACCTGCACCTTCGTTCTAATACCGCAATGGCATGCAAACGAAACACGCTAGGAAATGGGGCAAGAGTTATTGTAGTATAGTTTAGTGAGAGAGTTGGGGGTTGACGGGTTAGACGTTGGTCTAGGGGTCAACATGTCTGCCTTTATGCTCTAGGATCGTTGATTTGATTCCAACCGCTGAAGGGTACCTACTTTGTTGATGATCTTTTAACTACTTGTAGTGTATCTGTGTATTTTATATATATACTGAAACTAAATATGTTGGTATACTACCTGATTTACACTTTTTTTTTAAATCACTATGAATAAGCGTTTGATCACTATCCTGCCTGATGTTAAGCAGCGACGTGGTCTACGATGGAGCACACTTGTTCAGAAGGTACCTATTCACCCGCGACTTGAAGACCTTCAGACTGTACTGCGCAGGAAACACAGACTTCGGCAAGTCGTTCCACATCCTGGCGGTTCGCACTATGAAAGTGGACGCAAACCGTTTGGTTCGCGTAAATGGCAAATCCGCCTGGTATGGATGACGTCTTGCCGTTCTCCTGGTTGTCCTATTGTAAAAACGCGATGGGGGTGTTAGGTTATGCTATCTCTCGTATCTTACATAGCCTCGTGCTCTTAGTTCCATTTTGTAGCCAGATTTGGACCCATTTGATGAAATGCTGTCCACTGCTTCCCGTGTCGTATCAGCTACCATAAATGGGACTAAGGGTTTTTTTTTAATCACTATGAACAAGCGTTTGACCACCATCCTGCCTGATATTAAGTAGCGATGTGGTCTACGATGGAGCACACTTGTTCAGTAGGTACCTATTCACCCGCGACTTGAAGACCTTCAAACTATACTCAGGAAACACAGACTCCGGCAAGTCGTTCCACATTCTGGCGGTAAGCACTATGAAAGGCAAACTAACGTAAACCGTTTGGTTCGCGCAAATGGCAAATCCACCTGGTATGGATGACGTTTTGCCGTTCTCCTGGGTCCTCGAGTCTCGCTATTATGCATCTCGTGTGATCGATTGAAAGTGGTATTTGTGTATACTCTGATAGTGCATTTAGAACACGCTCGCGTTTGCCGCAAGGTCCGAAACACCAGTCGGACCGCGAGCGACGAGACAAGGCGCGAGGGGGCACGCGGCCTTTCCTTCACACACTCTCGCCTCTTCACTCGTACGCGTGTGTAAATTATCTTGACACACGCCATTCATGGGATTGATGAGATCGAGATAATAATAGAGTTCATAGTCACACAATGGGCCTACCTACTATTAATGGAAACTAATATTCACAAAATTACAACTGATATATTATTATGCTAGCTGTACCGGGCTGTGTTACTCGCGCTTTTTCGTTATGTGGGAATTTGGGGTTAAATATAGCTAAATATCAATATTCCAATTTGACGGGCCCGTTGGTGTAGTGGCCAGTATGTCTGCCTCTGCTCCGTAGGGTCGTGGGTTCGATTCCCACCGCTGACAGGTGCTTAGGTGATGAGCTTTTAAGCACTTGTTGGATGTGTCTGGGTTTTTTATTTATGTAAGTATATATTTAAATGAAAAAAAATATATGTAAGTAAATATATCTCGTTGTCTGATTTCCATAACACAAGTGCTTTAGCTACTTAACATGGGATGAAGGCAATGTGTGTGTTGTTGTAAAATATTTATATTTAAATAATAGAGTTCATAGTCACATAAGTTACTCGCGCTTTTTCGTTATGTGGGAATTTGCGGATAAAATATAGCTAAAGATCAGAAATAATGTATCTTTCCAATAGTGAAAGTATTTTTTCAAATCTGTCCAGTAGTTTAGGAGCCTATTTAATTCAAACATACAAAGAAAAAATCAAACCTTTCCTCTTTATAATACTGGTATAGACTACGTGACTATCGCACTTAATTACCAGCAAGTAATGAGAATATTAACTTTTGAGTCTGCCAGCCCAGAAATTCAAGTTAAGTTTCGAGAGTTAAACGATTCTTGAAAGAAATCTTGAGCGACCGAAAATAAAAGCAAATCAAGGGCGGCCGACGGGGGTGGCGCCGTCTCTCGCTCCTCAGTTCAAAGATTAATGAGCACTGCATTTTCGTAGCTGCTAATTTTTACTTTTATTCGTCTGTTCACAGAGCTTTGCGTAATGGAAGTTTGATAAATGTTGTGTCTTATATGATGAATATGCATCTTTATGTTTTTATAAATCACACAATTTGTCATCATCATCATCATCAGCCACATAACGTCCACTGCTGGACAAGGGCCTCCCCCAATGAGTTCCGTCATTTGGTGTGAAATGCCAGTAATCGCCACGCTTGGCAGGCGGGTTGGCGATCGCAGTGGTGTTGTGGTTTAACTCACAGAGAGCGTTGCTGCCCGTTCTCTGGAGAGCACTACAATTTGTAATGTGACTTTAATATCTAATCTGTTATGGCTGTGTACAGTACTGCCCGGCAATGTTTCTTTGGCTAAAAAGTTTCACACCAAATTCAAGCCAATCGTTTAGGAATAATAATGATTCATATTATCATAATACAAGCATACATTTCAGATGCTTTATTCTGAAACAAGCCACGAACGAGAGGAATACAGGTGTCGCTGGAAATCACGTTGAATATTTGGCAATCTCGTGCCGCATTATATCTACTAAGTAGCCCATACACGTTATGGTGTACCGAAGAGGTTACCTGTACTTTACTACAGGCACACCGGAGCGGGCGTGGAAATGGGTAAACTACAGAGGTTCACCTACGCAAGTGACCGATTGATTCTGCCTCGTGTATACCAAACTGTCTACCAGTGGCGTGCACTGGCTTTTACGACAAGGTAGGCAGTAATCCCCAAGGATTGACACCTATGTATAGATAACGTCTTTACTCTACATATCTACTCAACCACAAAACACAGGACCTTTGTTAGCCTATTTCGTGAGTACAACAAAAAAAATATCTAGCGATAACTCTGTTTATTAGGTCGGATAGCCAAAATACTAAGGTAGGCAGTGTCTTTGCCTATAGACGGACCCGTTGGTTTAGTTGTCAGCATGTCTGCCTCTGCTTCGTAGGGTCGTGGGTTCGATTCTCACTGCTGACAGGTGCTTAGGTGATGAGCTTTTAAGTACTTGTTGGATGTGTCTGGGTGCTTTATTTATATAAAATACAAAGTGAAAAAAAATAATTATATAAGTAAATATATCTCGTTGTATGATTTCCATAACACAAGTGCTTTAGCTACTTAACATGGGATGAAGGCAATGTGTGTGTTGTTGTAAAATATTTATTTATTTATTATATGGTGTGCACGCCACTGCTGTCTACCTGTCTGTCATACTAAGACTACGAGGTACATCGGAAAGTCCCCACACACGTTACTGTGCAGGTACGGTAGACCTATATAGGTAACCTCTTAGCGGTATACGTTATATAACACTAACGTGTGTGGCCTACTTTAAGCCTAAATAATATCTTTGTCTGGTTTTGATGACAGTCACTGTCCTGCGCTTTCAATACGAAACAATAGATCTTGATCTATGATAGAAACCAGAAGGAGGTCATGTCAGAATGCGAATATAAACTAGCATGAAGAGTAACTGTCTGTACCTACATGAATTAGAATATTTGTGCGCCAGAGGATGATGAAACTCCGACGTGAATTTCACGATCTGTGCAAAGCAAACGACTAACAATGAAATCTTGTGAAGTCAAGGAGAAGAACATAATTTCATCATCGTTTTCTTTTTCCAACAAGTGATTGTAGTGTATAAAAAGCTAATATTATTAGTGCATAAAATAGAGCAGAGATAAAACTTTAATTTAGTGTGCTCGCTTAATAAGGAGCTTTCTGAAAAAAAAAACAATCTGTCAAATATAGTTGGAAACGAGATAATCTGTGATTGTTCATTTTTGGATTACCTCTTTGTATGATTCTTTGGAGAGGCCTATGTCCAGCAGTGGACAAGTATGGGCTGATGATGATGATGATGATGATGATGATTCTTTCCTCCTCATTACAATACGTCAACAGGGACGTCACCAATCATTGCCTACCCCACCTCCACAAACGGCAAAATAGGTATCCGGAATAAATGTTAGGCAGATGTAAATGTCTGATTAAAACAATCAAATATAACATGTAATCTATACTAATATTATAAAGAGGAAAGATTTGTATTTTTGTATGTAACGAATAAACTCAAAAAGTACTGTACCGATTTTAATAATTGTTTTTTTTTTCATCAGAAAGCTACATTATCATTGAGTATAAAAATAAAAACGACAGTTGGTAAAAATGATTTCCATAATTAAAAAAAAACGGATTACGAGCGCTGTGATTGAGATATCAATTTTGAAACGGGCGATATTACGCGTGTCCAGTTTATTTTGCGCTGTCAAATAAATTATTAATTTTGAAATGAAATCTGTGATGAACCAATGTGATGTTACTACTTACTTACCTACAAAAGTTTTGTACGTTGCCAATAAACAGTCTCGAAATGACATGGTTTAAATCATCGAATCTCCAAAGATTATGTCCTCCGACTTGGATTATAACAATTATTACGTTCTAAGTACATGCAATTACGTAACTTAGATATTATGTAAGTTGTATACTTATGCCTTAATCACACGGAGTCAGTCACCGAACTCAGTCCAGTACCAAGTCAGTACTGACCCGATACTTTCTCGTGTAAATTGCACGTGTACACTGTACAATGAAAATCACTACTGCTACCCTTCACTGACTACGTGTGGGAAGAAGTCAGTTCCCAGCGTCAACACTGACGCCAGTGACTGACTCCGTGTGATTTGGGCATTATGTTGTGTTTCTCCATCTGTTCTGCTGTGTGCATGTGCACTAAATTAGTAGCGAGATTAATATCCTACTGTCTTTGTAATGTCAACAAACTGATTAATGCCGCGCCCACTTGAATGGAGATTAATGTAGGCTTCAATCCAATTCATATGGATTGTTAGTTCACGGTTGAATAAATAGGTAGGCCATGTTTTGTTAGACGTAATGTACATGTACTACAAACATGTACACTATAATACCTGAGCGTCTGTGGTCCAGTTGGTCGGATACTTGACTTGTAACCGGGAGGTCCCGGGTTCGAGTCCGGCCACACTGGACGTGTACCAATGGGACTCTTTTTCAGAGCCTATGTACGCAACGCAACGCTCGTACGGTGAAGGACAACATCGTGATGAAACCCGCACACCACAAGTGTGTGAACCCTATAACGGCGATGGGCTCACCCCCTGTCACGTTGGGTTAAATACGCTTGGTGAACCTTGGGTACTTGATTTAGCAAGTGCCTCTGCCTACCCATCTTTGGGATTAAAGGCGTGAAGTGTATTTATTTTATATTTTTACTATAATACTACGATTATTCAGGGCGATTTGGAGATACCCTTTCATAAAAACAGCCAACCTTTTCATCACAAAACACACAACCATGTATTCAAATATGTATTCAATGTAATATTTATTGTGTGAGTGTATATTGTATTTTAATGTAGTAATTAAAATGGTATGTATGTACGTCTATTCTATTTAAAGTACCAGCTTATGCAGAGCAGACCGTGTCTCGGCAAACGGAGTGTAGGACGCCCTCAGGCAAGGTGGACTGATGATCTACGCAAGATGGCTGGCAGAAGCTGGATGCGAGAAGCCGAAAACAGATCACAGTGGCGTGCAATTGGTGAGTCCTGGACAAATATGGGCTGATGATGATGATGATATATTTTCATTGTCTGAATTCCATATCACAAGTGCTTTAGCTACTTAACATGGGATGAAGGCAATGTGTGTGTTGTTGTAAAAATATTTAATTTGGATTTGCCATTTACGCGAACCAAACGGTTTGCGTCCACTTTCATAGTGCGAACCGCCAGGATATGGAACGACTTGCCGGAGTCTGTGTTTCCTGCGCAGTACAGTCTGAAGGTCTTTAAGTCGCGGGTGAATAGGTACCTAATGAACAAGTGTGCTCTATCGTAGACCACATCGCTGCTTAACATCAGGCAGGATGGTGATCAAACGCTTGTTCATAGTGATAAAAAAAAATATATTATTTATTATTATAGCTCGCCGGCACCGGCTCGCAGAGCTGAAGTGGCAGTGGGCAGGGCACATAGCTCGTGGGACCGAAGGCCTACTTGGTCTGGATGACCTACAGTGGTAGTCAAGAATTTGAAATACAACAGTTGGTAGGCCTCCAAACGGCGACCCGAAGATCTGGGGTCTAAGTCTACTACCATTCTGGTAGTTGCATCTTTCAGACATCGTAGCGGCAAACGATGTGTGCATTGCTGATTGCGTTACTTTCATTTAACTGTCGTCCGTAGTACAACAGCGATGCATATCGTTTGCCCCTACGATGTTAGAGCGAAACAACTACGAAATTGTATCGGACTTGGCCGCCTGCTATAGAAGACGACTCACATTAATTATGAGAGGCATAAAACATGGCGCATGTAAATAATAATAATAAATATTTTACAACAACAACACACATTGCCTTACACCTTACACACATATACAGACCAGATTGGTGATGTCCTGGCTGAAGGTGGCGTGAAAAGTACTCAAAACTGGAGGTCATGTATGAAAAGATGTATGAATGTAGATGAAGCGAAAGGGGTATGTCAGGATCGTGACAAATGGAGATCTGTAGTCTCTGCCTACCCCTCTTGGAGACAGGCGTGAAGTGTATGTATGTATGTACACATTGCCCATGTTAAGTATTCATTCATCCCATGTTAAGTAGCTAAAGCACTTGTGTTATGGAAATCAGACAACGAAATATACTTACTTACATACTTTTTTTTCTTTTTTAAATACATGCGTATACTTATATAAATAAAACACCCAGACGCATACAACAAGTACTCAAAAGCTCATCACCTAAGTACCTGTCAGCGGTGGGAATCGAACCCACGGCCCTATGGAGCAGAGGCAGACGTGCTGACCACTACACCAACGGGCTCGTCAAATTGTTCTGTTAGGCATAATACGAGTATATCCAACATTAGACGCCAGAATTTGGGCTAACGTGGTGATGATTGATTACTATAATGATAGTTTTGTTCGTGAACGTGTAGGATGAGACACCGCCAAGAGACATCGTCGGGTAAAACACACGTGTACCTTACATTGCGTACATAGGCTCTGAAAAAGAGTCCCATTGGTACACGTCTAGTAGGCGGACTCGAACCCGCGACCTCCATGACCGCGATCACAAGTCAAGTATCCGACCAACTGGACCACAGACGCTTGTTTAATGTTGAAATAGGTATGTGTGTGTCCTGTAGTGTTACATACCTTTTGTGATTATTCTCTGATAACTTCTCTGGAATATTTAGATAATTCCAGTGAAGACATTCAATAATGTTCAAAGTATGTGTTGGCCAAGTGGCAATATTAAGGCCTTTGTTTGATTAAGGGCTAAACACCAACGAATGTGTACTATGTGTGAACACCGACTTACAAAATTGCCTCTCTGATCAAACTGGCTGAACTGTCGGCAGCGTAATTTGCTTCTGATTAAAAAGGTACCCACGACACGTGCCGGTCGCCTATAACCTTTAATTTGTACAACTGCCACACCCCACATTCACTGTGTAGGTAACGAAATTAGGTTGATAAGAATTTTCCCTAATTTGTTCGTGAAACCCGGAATACATAGATATGTTTAAACGAAAAGAATTACACTTAAAAAAATAAACTTCGCGCTTCTGAACAAGAGGTCCATTGGAACACGTCCAGTAGCCGGACTCGAACCTGCGAGTTCCCGGTTACAAGTCAAGTATCCGACCAACTGGATCACAGACGCACTACCTCTCTAAAATGAAACCTACGTAATTATGGTATTATAACATTCAACATCAGTAACATCGTTAAGTACCTAATATCTTAGATTTTTTTTAATCACTATGAACAAGCGTTTGATCACCATCCTGCCTGATGTTAAGCAGCGATGATGTCTACGATGAAGCACACTTGTTCAGTAGGTACCTATTCACCCGCGACTTGAAGACCTTCAGACTGTACTGCGCAGGAAACAC
>SJJU01004552.1:0-23550 GCA_012932125.1 Conopomorpha cramerella | reverse complement strand
AAAAAAATCTAATTTATTTAAATCAAATCTAGTCTTCTGGATTGGTCTACTACCTAATTCCCCATGCCTGTATCAATGACTTATCACCTATGAATTATGAATGAATTCAGTTTTTGTAAAATATAATTATATTCTTGATTGCAATACTCGTATTCTAAAATGTACTTGATTCCTAGACACTTTTGATGTGTGTGTGTTACATGATTCGCGAATCTTGTAAACACACACGAGCGACCCTTGTGTCACTCCCCAAGTAAGTTATATAATCAATTGTTGTTCTACGAGCCTTTGATCGACGTCAGCAACAAAAAAAAAACATTTGTTGCAGCAATATATCCTAAATTTCACTCCAAAATCTCTTCCTTTCCTACCAACTGTACTTACAAGAAAGAAAGATTTATCTGGTTTCAGTAGACACGCTTCTATGCTGCGCATTGTCACATACATCTGAGCTCTGATTTCATGAAAACTGTATGTATTACAAGTTCAAGTATTTAGGCAACGTGTATCGATCCAATTGTCCACGATTCGAAATCGTTTGACCAGCAACAAACGTGACCTAATTTAGTGAAACAATCTAGTTAGGCTTTACCGTGTTGGGGTTCCTTAGTTAATTTAAAGGTTGTTAGGGTCAAGGGGGCATTATGGGATAATACTATATTGTTTGGAATTGAGGTATCTTCCAGTCGTTGGGGTGAACAGGTCCATCTACCTTTTTTTATCGCTATGAGAAAACCTTTGACCACCATCCTGCCTGATGTTAAGCAGCGATGTGGTCTATGATGGAGCACACGTGTTGAAGCGTAATGTGTTTTTAAGGCAGACCATATAGCATACTTTGATCATCATCATCATCATCATCAGTCTATATTTGTCCATTGCTGGACATAGGCCTCTCAAATTGCAAGACACTGTGTTCTGTTTTCTGCTTCTCGAATCCAGCTTCCATCTCGCAACAAAACATGATGATATTCTATTTTTTTTAAAGACATTATATTAACTGTGTTGAATCGTTTTCGTTTCGCCCGTACGCCCTTCAGGCAAGAAAGGCATGGGGTGGAGGAGGGTCGTGATCATAGAAACCATTGAGGGAGGGAATCCCGCAGTGGACTTCATGTGGCCTTTGAATATGAAAGAAAGCGTTTATGAAAATTGCATAACATGTTGTGTCTGGTTAAGTGTACTGTCTCTGAACCGCAGATAAATTAAAGAAGATGGCATGTTGACCATCCGAAGCTCGGAAATGCTAAAAAAAAAGAGCACTTAAAAGCGGTCACCCGTCTCTTGTTCGCGTCCAGTGTTGCTTAACTTTGCTCTTCGGTTGCGATCACCGGACCGTGTTTTAGTAACCTCTGAAGGTTCTGTTATATTTCTCTCGCTCTTTATTCTCCTGAACACCAGAAACTTACGATAGTTCAAAGCAGTTACCGTCACATGTCAAAGTTACTTCAAAGAGAATAAATAAACCGTCATACGAAAATAAACCCGCAAAACCTAAGCGACTTTCTGTTCCTTATTGCGTACCGAGTTGATTGGAAGGTATATTATCGCTCTCTCTATTATTTCGCATGGCTTAGAGCGGGAGAGCTAGATGAGAGCGCCAACTGGGCAAGTGGAACACGCGTTCAATCAAACCAACAAAAAGATATGAAACTAAATCGAAACACTATATCACTCACCTACAGAACCCACACACATAAATCAATCAGCCATTTCGCTGACGTCTACGTCGCGGTGCGAATGAAACAAAAGATATCTTAAAGTCCCATGCCACAAGTTCGAAATTCAAAAGGCGCGCTCAAAAGTCCGGCAAAATGGTTTTTGGTTTCAATCACGGAGCGGAAATACCGACGATTTCCGGCCAACGTATCTTGGAGATCCGATAAAGAGTCTTCGGTAGTTTGAATTTGGAATGCGGCTATTGCATTTTGAGTGCCTACTTATTTGGTTTCCATCTATTCTTCCATTAGGAGAAGTTTGGGAAAGTTTAGATTACTGATTAGTTTAGGCGTTACCAATAAAATACTTCCATACCTTTTATTCCCATAGCGTGGTAGAAAAAGGACAACCTCGTGATAAAAGACGGAATCATCGAATGCTCTCGTCCAGCAGTGAACTTCATGTGGTTGGATGATGGTCCAAAAGTTTGTGAACTTCACTAACGACGGTGGGCTCACCCCCTGTCACGTTGGGTTTTATTACGCGCGCGTGAACCGTGGCAACTTGCTTAACAAGTACCTACTGTGATGATAATACATACACTTCACGCCTGTCTCCCAGAGGGGTAGGCAGAGACTAATGATCTCCGTTTGTCACGGTCCTGACATACCTCTTTCGCTTCATCTGCATTCATACATGACCTCCAGTTTCGAGTACTTTTCACGCCACCTTCCTTCTGGGGCGACCCGGCCCATTACATCACCCATATAAATCTCTTTCGTCCATTCTCTCCATATGCCCAAACCACCGAAGCAATTTTTTCAATCTTCGTCACTTGATAATGCAATTCATTATTAATATTTTTTGTTCCAGGTATCGATTATAGAGGAAGCACACAACTCGTTCTACTGGAAATCGGATAACACCAAGCAAGTAAGATGTTGGGGACGCCTATGTTCAGCAGTGGACGTCAGTGGACTGGCAGGATGACGACGTAAGATATTTTATGTATATTAATAAACGACGAGGCGCACACGGACGATTTTACGCCATCGTCAGTAAACGGTGCGCCTCCAAGCTAGCGCGCCTCCGCGTTAGCTCCAACAGTATCCTTAAGACTTTTCTAGACCGGTGGGACTCCCCAATGATGCAGCATTGGGTGCAGGTCCACACTCAGGCGAATTAAATTAAATTATTTTATTAGATTAGTATGTACTAACACGAATATAAGTAAAAATAATGTTACTAACACAATATGGAATGATATTCTGAAATAAATTGTTTATTATTATTATTATAAAAAAGAATTACTATTCGTTAACCTCGCCAAAAATCGAGAACGGATGGACCCATTTGGCAAATTTTGGTCTTGAAATTATTTGTGGAAGTCTAGAGAAGGTGAAGCAATGTCCCAGAATATTTTGATTGTATTCCCAATCGCCACCACTAGTCACTACTGGTGCCAACTGGGAACTTCTCGTACCATTAATTGAGGAAGACGTAAAGGATATAAAACTGGAATGTTTCGGCTGGAATTTTAACAAATTGAGGTCAGTGATCTCTGCCTATTGCGCTCGGAAACGGTCGTATAGTGTATTTCCACAATTACTAAGAACAGACTAACGTAATATTTTCAAATACCTAGATTATATTTTCGCGATTATATTTTTAATCTACTTCAAGAAGCAGATATTTTATTTATGTTTGTTAACACGAAACGTTTGACTGAGTGAACCGATTTGGATTTTACTTTTATTGGAGGAGATGCCCCCCGTTGGGTACTATTTAAATTTGGTTCAGTTTCGACACTGACATCCTTGAGAAAACCACAAATCTGTGAAATTTTGATGGATGAAGTCGTTTATTTTTCTTTGAACTTATACTACTTACTTATTTTGAATCTTAAAACCTAAAAAAAATCCAGAGTCTTTCATTCGCACTAGAATTCTAAAGGACTTGAACTTACTTATGATTTATGTCAGAGGTATGAATCCTAAATCATTATTGTATAACAATTTAACAATAGTCTATTAAACAATCGGCCGTCCTCACGCGCTTTCTCGATAAATATCGAAATTTAAACAAAAACGGAATTATGCTATTTGTGATTTATTTCGACAGATTTATGTAACCACCCCATTGTATGGATTTGCGGACTTAATTATGCAGAAAATGGGTAACTGAGTACCTGAAAGGGCTTTACTTTTGCAAAGGAATTTGACCCGAAGTTTTAGTGGTTTAAGAACGAATTTGGTTGGTTAGAGAAAGTTACTGGGTCACTAAATGAAAGTGTCGTGGGATATTTTAAATCACCACAGCTTTTCTGGACAAAAAATATGTTTAGCCATGGAAAGTCTTTGCACCCCGTATATTGGAAGCAATACAGCTGAAAAATGCACCTTCTATGTGACGCCACCATTGGCGGCTACTGGGAACTACTCGTCCGTACCTTCATCACCTTGATCACATTTCTATGATAATAAAGCTCAAATCCTTGGACACTTATCCTGAGTTTATTTAAGGGGATTGCCAAAAACAACGTTGTATATATGCGCGGCGACCCTCTCGCGTAAATACTAATAATCTTATCACATTTTATTGGTACGCCAACACGCTTTGCCGGCGGATTCTGTAAGCTGGCTCGTTTAAATTTGCTTTTGGTGAGTATAATGATCGTGCTGGAGAGCTAGAGAGAGTAGCTGAAGACGGGAAGTCGTGAAATGGTCTCGTCAAGGATATCTGCTTCTCTGGTGTGCCTTGGGATGTATTGGATTGCGACCACGAAATACGCGCGGCATTTTTGACCTGACGTGCGTTGCTTCAGCACTGGCTGAAAACCAGTGCTGCGGGCGCGAGCCCCAGCACATGCTGAGCCAGATGCCATTTGACTTCGGCAGAAGCACATTAAACGCTTATATTTTGTTTACTATGTTTTGTTTTGTTTGTTTTTTTTCTTTTTGTGTGTTTCTACTGTTGTCAATAAATGTTCTTTCTTTCTTCTTCTTTCTTTCTTTCTTTAAATAGGAATCGTATCAGAAACTTGGTGAACCGAGAGAGAACCAAAGAGAGACTGCGTCTCGACAAATGAAGTGTGAAATATTCTTAGGCAAGGTAGACTAATACTTTGCGTGATATGGATGGCAAGAGCTGGATACGAGACTGAAAGCAGGATGACGTCTAATTTGCACACTGTTCTGTCTTTTGCACATGTCAACAAATTCGAGGACGAAGTAAACAAGCAGCAGTTGGGAAGTTACGTTGAGTCTTAACACCAGCGATCCCACAGTGCCTGAAGACAAGAGTCTTCAAACAGTGTGTCCTACCTGACATACGGAGCTGAGACGTGGACACTGACGGCACGGCTGGCCCACAAGCTCAGTCGCACAGCGTGCTATGGAAAGGGCGATGCTCGGAGTTTCTCTGAAGGATCGAATCAGAAATGAAGTGATCCGACAGAGAACCAAAGTCATCGACATAGCTCATCGTTTTAGCAAGCTGAAGCGGCAGTGGGCCGGTCATATTAGTCGTAGAACCGTTGACGTTCCCTTAGTAATCTTCTTAGCGGAATCAAGACGCAGTTATCTGCGATAGCAAATATTATTATAATCGAATGCGACGAGATTTTCGCCATCCAATATTCTTATACGGGAATTATTATTTCAATATAAATAAGTAAGCTATTTGGACCTAGTGGGACAAAAATAAATAATATTTTCGCTGTATGTTGTGTCTAAATGGGGCAACGCAATTTCTTGAAGATGATTTAAGTATATAATAAGACTGGGTGTCTCGGCATACGTTTGTTTTGCCATTGGAAGTCGTCTTTGAACCCAAAGTATTGGATTAAATACACTTTTTAAACCTTCCCTGCACTTCCACGTGTAACTCAAGACTAAAATTAGCCAAATCTATCCATCCATTCTCGAGTATTAGCGAGCGAATATCAATTAATTTTTATATCGATGGCTTCCGGGAAAAAGGTCTAAGCGACATTTAGGTAATTTTACAGGAGAGTGGTTCAAAGTTTAAATAAAGCCATGTTTTGGGAGAAAAACACATAATCTCTACCGCGTAAGCGACATCAATCTACGTCATACAGGTATAAAAACTAAACCAATCGACGTACAAAAAAGGTGATTCAAACTGCATACTCAACTCATTTTGGAAAAAAATGTCGCTTAGGCCTTTTTGGCTGGAAACCATCGATATGATACTAGTGGTCTCGGCCAACATTTGTTTTGCCATTGGAAGTCCCACGGAGAACCCACGACATTACGTAACACAGAGGCAGACATGCTGACCACTACACCAACGGGCCCGTTGAAAGATTAGAAACATGACTTCATGTACATATTTGTCCATTGATCTGTTAAACTCTGTTCTTCATCAGCAATTTAGTGCAGAGGATTATTTTGGAATAAACAATAGTACATTTCACGCCTTTTAATCCCAATGCGGGGTAGGCAGAGGCACTTGCTTAATAAGCAAATGCCCACGGCTCACCAAGCGTATTTAACCCAACGTGACAGGGGGTGAGCCCATCGCCGTTATAGGGTTCACACACCATTGTGGTGTGCGGGTTTCATCACGATGTTGTCCTTCACCGTACGAGCGTTGCGTGCGTACATAGGCTCTGAAAAAGAGTCCCATTGGTACACGTCCAGTAGCCGGACTCGAACCCGCGACCTCCCGGTTACAAATCAAGTATCCGACCAACTGGACCACAGACGCTCTCAATTAAAATATCGTGGTAAAACCCATAAACCATAAGACATTACCATTGAGCGACAATTGTTGTAATAAATAGTGTAAACCTTTAAAGTCGTGAAACGTGATGTGGACCTGAACATTTGTATCATAAGGTCTGAGTGCAGTTCTTTAATTATTTATTTCAAAATTTCCAGCCATAGTGAAGAGCTCCCTAAGCTGGTTCCCGTGGGTGCCGCTGAGCAGGCTATCGTACGGGCTGTACCTGACGCACGGCGTGCTCATCACGCAACTCACCTTCTCCGCCAGAAACCCAGTCACCACTGACCTCCCTAGCGTGGTTTGTATTTCCCAATCTACTTTTACACATATGACAAAAATCAAATGAAGAGTTTGTTTGTTTATTTGTTTGAACACGCTAATCTACTGGTTCGAATTGAAAAAATATTTTTGTGTTGAATAGACCATTTAACGAGAAAAGATTTAGGCTATATCACATCACACTGCAACTATTAGGAGCGAAGTAATAATGGAAAATGTGGAAAAAAACGGGGGAAATTATTCATCCTTGAGGGCTTCCGTTGCGTGCGCTGCAAAAAAAAAATATATTGGCGAAACAATGTTCGCCGGAGCAGCTAGTATTAATATAAAACGTCATGGTAAGGGGCCTGGTGGGCCAGAATTCTAACGTAGTACTGTAACGTTCCAGTTGGTGCAGCTATCAGGTATCATAATGTGGGGGACGTTGGCCGCCCTCTTGATCTGGCTGCTCGCCGAGGCACCAATCAACAACCTCGTCACAGCCTTTCTGAAACCGAGGTGAGTCACAGACATTATTCACTATTCGCTTACTTTTGTTTGTAAAGTCATAAATGACGTTCATCAAGCTTTGTGTTGTGCTACTGTATATCAGTATGTTATAGCACTTATAACGATGAAATAAGAAATTTTAGACTTTTGACTTTGGCTTAGGTGTAAGAATGGAATCATGCTCTGCTAGAGCGAAACGTTTCCTGAATCTTTTAAACGGATCAGTAAATATTTTCATAGAGTTTGACAGTACATCTATGAATCTTGACAATTGGAGGTCCTTAATACCTACCTTGCCATTCTTGGAAACTATCGCGAAGTATAGGTATGTATGTATTGATACCGTGCCATGAACAAATCGGAAATTTTTCGTTCGTGGACTGTATATATTTTTGTACGATACGATCGTATTTTTTCTTCGCGGTTGAGATACTGTTATCTAATCTTTCCTCTTTCTATAAGTTTAAGTTTGGAGACCGTGTCTCGGCAAACGGAGTGTAGGACGCCCTCAGACAAGGTGGACTGATGATCTACGCAAGATAGCTGGCAGAAGCTGGATGCGAGAAGCCGAAAACAGATCACAGTGGCGTGCAATTGGAGAGCCCTATGTCCAGCAGTGGACAAGTACGGGCTGATTATGATGATCAGTTTAAATCGGGTATTACGGCGCGAAATTAAGCAAAGATCAGATTCAGCTTACCTTCGTAGTTTTCTCAACGTTTCGATACAATCGAACATTACATGTGCCGTGCTCACGGGCTAAAAAAACATTTCTCTTTTCTTTCAGAAACCGGATATCACAGTCACCCAAGCAGTCGGACTGGGCGGAAGAAGTCAAGGACTCCAAAATCCATTCAATTATCGTTCAAGGAAAATCTGAACACCCTCAAGACAGATTTAGCAGCAGTATTTGTACTGTATCTTCTAAAATATGAGCTTCATGTATATAACACATAAGTGTATGACTCAGAGCTTTTGTAGTGGAATTCGCGTTGACATGCTAGTATTTTCAACAAGTTGATCGGAGAGCACATCGCTTTTTCTATCATTTCGCATCATTGAGAGCGGGACAACTGTATGCTTCGCGTATACATGACAACGAAAATTGCACTACTAACCAGTCTTTGGAAAGTACTCACCTAACCAAGGAGGTTGGTGAATATATTTGCACACTTATTTTGGTACAATGCTTTCCTTCGCCGTAATGTTTGTAAGATAGTATTGTTTTGTACAGTCTACGTTTAAATATATTATTTTTGTATTTAAAAAAGCTTGTAATTTTTATTAATTGACTAAATTTGCATGCGATATCTCCCTCGTGGTCCTCTACGAAATTACTAAACTTGTCAAGTAAAGCGCGGATTACACTAAAAAGGCGTAATGTGAAGGCACACAGTATGGGTAAGTGGCCTACTTTGAATTATACTGGTGGCGTGGCGCAGGCGTCTTGCCTCCTCGCCTGTTCCATACATTTTATATTGAAAACTTTTGGTACGGAAAGATGCCTGCGCCGCGCCTTCAGCTTACGCCTTTTCAGTGCAATACGCGGCTTAGAGACTTGACTGTGAGACTTTGAACAATTAAATATTTTTTTTAACATTTAACCATATATTTTACACAGTTTTCTCCATCTTATTGTGTAGATAATATATAGATGGACTTAATTTACTTACTTACCATAGAGGAACTTACACGGTAGGTACTAAGGTACATTCCTACTACTTTCGGTGCTGTTACCGATTTATTTATAAGTATGCACGTAAGTCGGTTTCTACGTGAATATACCTACATCTTCTTCTTCAACATATTTGATATCCACTCAATCAAAAATCAAAAGTGTGATATATAGAGGGAGAGGAAATAACAGGCAGTAATTTTGAAACAATATTACTATTTTCGTTTTACGACAAAGCGCCATCTGTACTATTTCAGAAGAAGCTCTGTAACCAAGTGCGCCAATGCCTATCTTCGTTGTATTTACTATAATTATATACAGATGGCGCCACTTGGTATAAACATTTTCTTATCACATGACTTCTGGGTTTTCGGGGAGAGAGCTGCAATGAAACACACAAACATTGAAACATTTTTTACGCCACCCTCATATAAACAAAAACATTGTTATTCTATGCATTTTATATAGTGAGCAAGTGGTATAATTTGGAACTCAGTGTTACCAGGCGTACATAGGAACCGCTACGTAGCGGATATGAAACAAATGATCTAAGAAAATCTGACTGAATTTTATATTCATAATGATCCATCCATTGCATTCCCGGCAATTTTTTACACTTACTCCTTGTGGAAAGATAAAACATTTAACTGGGTCGTATACGTAAGAAGTACAATTAAATTTTGAAAAATATTTAAAATTTACAAAGTTTCAAGTCATGATCAACTCGGTCGAAAAGATTTAGAGAGCTAATGAACGAATTTAAGATAAAGAAGAAACGTTTTCCTCCAAAGTGGATTTCTTTTAATTTTATTTGCAAACCAGGAGCACCCTCTTCAGAAAACTTATTTTGTTTAATGTAGAGTTGGTACTGGTAATGTAGAATAAAATGAGTAGTAGTAGGTACTTATAATATTTCTTTTCTAAATTTCTTATTGTCATAATCACAAACATTGTTGTATGAGTGTTTGAGTTTGAATAAGACTTATTAGTACATTTATATATAAAAAAAATAAACTTCATAATGAACTCGGTTACCATTCAGTAGAGGTTGAGTAGAGGCGGTGCAGTGGGTCCTAAATAACTAATGGAAAATTACTGTTGTATGCTGTATTTTAATGTACACACATCAAAAGTGTCTAGGGATCAAGTACCTACATTTCAGAAGATTCCAATCAAGAATATATTTTACAAAAACTGAATTCATTCATAATCTATTCAAAATGTGGTGATAAATCATAGAGATCATCATCATACAGGCATGGAGAATTAGGTAGGAGACCAATCCAGAAGATTTTTTTAATCACTATGAACAAGCGTTTGACCACCATCCTGAGTTTTGATTTAAATGAATCAGATTTTTTTTTAGAGCTAAACTTTTTCTTGATACCTAGACACTTTTGATGTGTGTAGGTATTACCCCACCATTATGAAAATTCCGGGTAGATGTCCCATTGCAATTGGAGAGGATCTAGTATGGGCTGATGATGATGATGTCCCATTCGTTCTTTAGAACATGTTTCTCTCACCCACTTTTCCTACAGAGAGAAGCGGAGGAACAAACGAATGTTGCTGAAAAACGTAATTTTCAAAAGAAAAAAATGTGGTCAAGACATTCTTAGTTTTCCGGTTAGCTACAGGTAGGTTCAGTCGGACATGAAAATGGTCTATCACCCTAAGGTTTAAATTCACATGATGTCATTTGAAAAGAATGTTACTTTTTCTTAGAAGAGTCTGAAGTGAGTCAAAACTGATAGATCTTTCCTCGACTCTACTTCATAGTAAATGTTTTTTTTTATCACTATGAACAAGCGTTTGATCACCATCCTGCCTGATGTTAAGGAACGATGTGGTCTACGATGGAGCACACTTGTTCATTAGGTACCTATTCACCCGCGACTTGAAGACCTTCAGACTGTACTGTGCAGGAAACACAGACTCCGGCAAGTCGTTCCACATCCTGGCGGTTCGCACTATGAAAGTGGACACAAACCGTTTGGTTCGCGTAAATGGCGAATCCACCTGGTATGGATAACGTCTGTTGATGTATGAATAAGACAAATAAAGAAAAATGTGACTAGGGAGAGTCAAATTAATCTATTCTAAAACTTATTACTTGACTCAAAATACGAACTAAGAGTAACCAACGATGAACTGTCCGTAAAGATCCCGAACGCAGGGTGCGCCTTCGGGAATGAATGTTCACATACATTCTACGAGCCTAGTCCACTCGATATCCTTGTACAGTACAACAACGATCTTTTGGCGTATGTGTGCTACACGATCAATGTAGTTTCTGGCCAATCCTGTATTTCTCCCATTCTTCATTTATGTAAAGTGCTCTGCTTCTGATAACTAAGCATATTTGTCGTGCACATATACTTAGTTATCCACGAAAACAAAACTGGATTGACATAAATTGTTTGACTAATATATTTAGTCACACGCCAAAACACCCTTGTAGCACTGTAAAACGACGCAAACGCATGTGCCAAACTAATAAAATACCGGGTGTGACCGGGTCTCGGAATTTTTCGGCAAGTTTTTTAGTGCACTTGTTGGTCCATAATGACATAATTGGTTGGCTGGTGGACGAGAGGTGCGGGGCGCATGTGCGGCTCAGCTTAGGGGCCAAGGTCGAGCCTTGAGTCCGCACCGCGCTGCCGCGCCGGCGTGTCCGTCAACGCACCGCCCTTACTCGCGAAAAGAAAGAAATTAAAAAAATAAATAAACCGTTGACAGCTGTGCGGACGAATTGGCGCCTAAAAGTTAATGTGACAGCTTAATTTAAAAAAGGTAAGTAATTTTTTTTTTCAGTTTATTTTGCACAAATCCCGTTGCTTAGTCTAATGTGACAATACGCATTTTATATTGCGTTGACGTTACAAAAAAAACATGTACCTTCATAAATTAAATTATCTACTACTGTAGCTAGTAAGTACCTACCTTATGAGCAATTAATACAATTACCTTCTAACCTACCATAAATTAGTTGATCGAATGGATTTACCTTTACTGGCACGGGTCAAATTTACAAAAAAAAAATGGTATTTTTATTTCATAATCATTACGCAATAAACCTTACTAAAGAACTTTACATACAATATTTTCCTATTCGTTTATCCTAAACAAAGAAAAAACTAGTCCAGCTTATAATATCAGTTATTACACCTCATAAAATGAAGGTATTAATGAGTCAGGTAATATTTATAATATTAAGATGTTGCGTGTAGTCGATCCTAGCTGTCTGAGGCACCCCGCCCCATTCCTTGTTACTATTTATAATACTTAGGTACGTAGTAACAGCGTAATAATAAACTTTACGGGAACCTTCCTATAATATCCTACTAAAATATAAACGTGAAAGTTTGTATGTGTTAATGGATGTTTGTTACTCTTTCTCATAAAAACTACTCAATGGATTTCAATGAAACTTTACAGTAACATAGCTTATACATTAGAATAACACATAGGCTATATGTTATCCCAAATTTCCGAAGGGAACGGGATAAACGGCGGGTAACACTGCCGGGGTAAATCTATATACTACTAGCTGTCCCGGCAAACATTTGTTTTGCCATAATAAGTTGCATTTGTACCCCGTGTATTGGGAGAAATACAACTGGCAGGTGGATAAAAAATAGATAGTAGCCCATTCTCAGACCTACTGAATACGCATATAAAATTTGGTGAAAATCGGTAAAGCCGTTTCGGTGGAGTATGGCAACGAAAACTGTGACACGAGAATTTTATATATTAGACTAGCTGTCCCGGCAAACATTTGTTTTGCCATAGTAAGTTACCTTTGTACTCCGTGTATTGGGCGAAATACAACAGGTAGATGCATAAAAAATAGATAGTAGCCGATTCTCAGACCTACTCAGCACGCATATAAAATTTGGTAAAAATCGGTCAAGCCGTTTCGGAGGAGTATGGCAACGAAAACTGTGACACGAGAATTTTATATATTAGATATTCTTGTGAAAATAATTGATTGATGTTTGATGCACTTTGAAGTTCTATAATGGTAAGATAGGCACTTAACCTACATAAATACTGCGTGTAAAAGGACCCCGACTAATGGTCTTAGATACGTTCGTCGTTGGGCTCTTCAAATAACTCATCTTTTTACTAAGTATGCCAATGCTGGGAAATAAGAAAAGCCTTTCTTTCACCTGCATACAAAATACTAAAGTAGATTTATTCTTAGCCCAGCTCAGACCAAACACAACTAATCTTGCATGCCGCGTTCAGTCTGTCCCTTTTCCAATAAAATGTATGGAAAATGATGTATACTTCTGGATCTAAACTGTCACTTTTTACTACAAACTACTAATTCTTTCTTTCTTTTTTTTCGAGTCGACAGCGTGTGTGTCCTCATATGTTATGTGAGCAGTATTCGGGCACACGCACAGCGTTATCTGTGGCCTCGTACAGGTCCTGCAGCGTGCAGGTCACGCGGGGCAGACGAGCAGGTGATCCATGGATTGAGGCATTGCAGAGCATTCGCATCGATCCTCGGAGAAATAACCCCACCTCACTAGGTTTTCTTTACAACTACTAATTTGACAGTTTGGATCCAGATATACTCTCATAAGCAGTACAGAAGATATTGTCTCTTTCACTCCAACATACACACATCAAGTGTCTAGGGATCAAGTAGGTACATTTTAGAAGATTGCAATCAAGAATATATTTTACAAAAACTGAATTTATTCGAAATGTGGTGATAAGTCATTGTTACAGGCATGGGGAATTAGGTAGGAGACCAATCCAGAAGATAAGATTTGTTTTAAATAAATTAGATTTTTTTTGAGCTAAGAATGTTCTTGATCCTTTTTGGTGTGTGTAAAATGAAATGAGTTATTTATCGCGTCGCGTGTGCCTTAGTTTTAAGTTTGTTATAGTATATATATTTATAGGTATAAGGTATTTATTTATATGGGTCCTTTTAGTCCGGTCCTATTAGTATTTAACATCTGTTACTATTCTTAAGTTACCTCAAATAAATGAATTTATTTATTTATTATTATTATTCATCGTTACAAGTGCTATTACATACAGATATACAGTAGTATAACACAAAGCTCGATGAAAGTCATTTATGATTTTAAAAACAAAAGTAAACGTCCCCCGTTCGAATTAATTTCTTTTACTGGCCAGAAGAACCAGGAAGAAACTGGCATTTCAAATCATCAGGGCTTACATCTAACACATAAATATGACTTAATACTAATTTATCAAATGCTAGATGCGTTTCATATCGTTGTCTGGCAAGTCAGCAAGTCTAATTGTTTTGGTCTGAGCTAGTCTAGCCTAGGTACTAGTGGCGAAGCTAGTCATCCTGGATACCTGCTAGCGACATCTAGATAAGACATTTTCAGAATTTGAAAATTCCTCATTACTAGCATTCTTTTAGGGGGGTTCCCGTAATCTCTTTTATGATTGTTGCGTGAAAAACCTTCAACTTCAAGTGTCAATTGACAACGTCGAGTTTATTTACGGGAATCGCCCTAAATGTCACTAATAAGCAAGTGTATGAATACCTATAATGACACTTCCAGATCCATTAGACAAGTTATCTTTCTCATAATGTGACAAGTAAAAAATAACCTCCTCGACGAATGACTCATAAGAGTTTCAACCTGACTGTGGCAGACTAGATTTTAAGTCGACTGTACCTCACTTAGGAAACATCTTAGCCTGAAAATTGAGGCCTATATTATTTATATGAACAATTTTACTTTTACAACGATATCTTGGTAATGTGAAGAAAAAGCGATTTCAGAAATTTTTTTTTTGAAGTCTCTAAAAAAAGAAAGATCATTTATTTATTTATTTATTTATGTTATGGTACACCAACAGAATATTACACAATACATTTTAAATATTTGTAGTTGAATACATATAGGTCTCTAGCAATATTCCTATTACAGGCATACACTTCACTCGTAACAGATTGTATTATTTTCCTTAAATTACTATACTAATACAAAAAAAAAAACATAGACCTAATGAACTTATATTACATAAAATCAACATGACCAATGTTGAAGGAAATGATAATAATAACTATAAAAAAATACACATACATTCAATTGAAATTAAACAAGTAGTGAAGTATTTCGAAAAACACAGAATTATTGATTAAAAAAGAAAGAAAAAGACTTGTACATTAAACAAAACAATTGTAAGCGACAGTTAGTCCAAACTAAATTGATTTTTGAGAATCTTATTTTTTAAATTTGTTCTAAATCCTGCGAGGGAGTTAGAAAATATATCAATTTCCGGATTATTTATAGCATTGTACTCTCGGCAGATCCTTGACATGGGCGAGTACTGTCCTAAATTTGTTCTCGCCATCGTCAGTCTCAGTATATCTTTGATCGGGGCTCTGGGAAGATTGTAAGGCACAGATATATTTATTTTCTCCAGGAGGCTACTACAGAATATATGCGAGCGAAGAACCTTGTACAGAAACATGAGATCGTGTATTAGACGGCGATCACGAAGCGAAACCATATGAAATCTTTCAAGTCTTAGATCATAAGTGGCCCTGTGAGATATTCCAGGCGAATGAAAAGCTAAATGCCTTGTGAACGCTCTTTGTATGCCTTCAATTCTTTGTGAATGTATTGCATAGTGCGGATTCCAAGTCACACTGGCATATTCCAGAAGGCTTCGGACCAAACTATTAAAAAGGACTATCTTAGTTCCGGCTTGGCGGAATTCTTTGGTACTTCGCTTAATAAATCCTACCATTTTCGCCGCGCGACTGACTATGTGATCGATGTGATGGTTTAGTGTTAATTTACTGTCTACAATAACACCCAGGTCCCTTATTTCATCCACTTTTGTTAGGATGGTACTGTGGAGACTGTAAGATGCGGGATATTGGTTTTTTTTTCGGCTAAATCTTACGTGGAAGCACTTATTAACATTTAGTTCCATGAGATTCTGGGCACACCAGTCCGTCAAACTATTCAGGTCTTGCTGAATTAGTTGGGCATCATATGATGTTCCGATTTTACTATATAATTTGAGGTCGTCGGCAAACAAGAGGTAATTACAATGCTTTATGACTGAACCTATGTCGTTAATAAATACTAAAAATAGTACTGGCCCCAAATGTGAACCTTGTGGAACACCAGATTTAGCAATATAGGTGTCAGAAGTATATCCACCTATCACTACAGTTTGAGGTCTTTTTGCCAGGTAAGATTCAAACCATTGAAGCAGAGAACCATTTAATCCCAGATGTGCAAGTTTAGTTATTAGGAGTCGATGATTTACAGTGTCAAAAGCGCTACTAAAGTCAGTATAGATAGCGTCCACTTCGCAACCAGCATCCAAAATCTCTGCTAGTTCTGAAATGAACTGCACTAAATTGGTCTGAGTAGAATAGCCTTGTCTGAAACCGTGTTGTCTGTCGGTTAACTGTAGCGATACATGATGAGTAGATAGTAGATCATCATTTCATTTCATTATAATTAATTCACTTGTCAGTTTAAAAACCAAACCAGCCCACTGACGTCCATTGCTGGGAACAGGCCGCCCAAAACGGTGCCTTCTTCCAGGTATCGCAACTAAGGTATAATATCAGGTAAGCTTATAAGATTTCAAACCTTAGGACTTCTTTCTGACGTCATCAGTAGATTACCCATCCATGTTTAAAACTTCATTCTGACAATAGAAAAAGGAAACAATCATAATATTTCAATTTCAATAGCGAAGAATTTGAAAGCATTGCACTTTATTATGAAATTCTTCAGCGCTGTAGTCACGTGCATAAATGGCAACAGTTTACAAAAAAAAAAACTTGCAGTACTGCATTAGGTATTACATGTGTAACCTTACGTACCACTGTGTCTCTATAACTTTACCGACTTATTAATTAAAAGTTCAAATACTGACATAACCCGCCTAATTATAGAAAAATCAGAGATAAATGAAAACAATAGCAAAACACTCTTATTATTTTGCTTAATTAAAAGGTATGGTATGTTTCTCGATAATTTTCTTAATAATATAACAAGGAAAATAACCAATTATGTCTGCTAGAACGTTGTGATCGAGCATGCCATCGCAATACAAAAATAGGTTAACCAGTCGACGTATATCAACTTAGAACAGTCTGCTCCGAGCCGGAGTCCAAGCTGGACCGATCGCGAGGGCGGGCCCTGGCGCAATTCCTTCGGGTACTTCCAGGACCCGCCCAGTAAGCGACACGTAGGTCTTTGTGGGGGTTTAGACGGTAAGAGTCCTACACTGCGCCGTTCGCTGTCCACATGGCGGCGGAACGTACATGAGGCTTCCCCAAGGTAAAAAAAAACCTTTGTACGTGAGACCTTCACTAGCAATCTTAAAAACTTCTAACTTTTTTAATAGTATGGTTAGTATGCGAGTGCATACTTGTCTTGAAACGCCGTCTCTTCCTATTGCCCATGTCAGATTAGCAATACGTATAGAGTTGCTCGAGATAGTAGTGTACGTACTAGTCTGTTTTGTCCGGCGATGCAGAGATAGAAGAGTTTGCCCTTCCACCGTAAGTGATGGAATATAAGTAGGCACTGATGACTGAATGGGCGTAATGCTCTGGCACTTGCATTAGAAAGAGATGACGCTTCAATACGTGAATATAGAGTCAGGAAATTGGTACTTTCCTAGAACTTAATCAATGATGTTTGGGCATTGGATTGAGATTTCGGGAGGCCTAACCTTCTAGTTTGGATGCCACAAAATAGTTAGACTGAAGATGTTATAGAAATAAGAGCAAACAATAATATGCGCTGCATTGAAATGCACATGCGCATTTGATTTTGTATTTGCGATTAAAATAGTGGATTACTATTACAAACATTTCACAAATTGCCATTTGGACAATTGGGTGAGCACCATAAGTAAGCTCTTAGCCAACATAAAGTGAGCCTAATTATCTAAACGTACCCGATGTTGTGTTCCACTACTGAGCAAAGGATTCTCCAGCTAAATTATACTGCTCACTTCCCCCATAGTTACAATAGCTTAATAAAAAGTGAATACACCTCTCGCTCTTTGCTAAAAGGTCATTCCGCCATCTTCCTTTCCGTCGTATAGACGTAGCTGTGGTGGCGGACGTCAATGGGTACCTAGTCAGTAACTCTACGTAATAATATGGCGATCTGACTGAATTCTTGCGAGACAACGAAGGTAGCGCCTACGGGATAACAGGTTACTCACTTAAGTCTCTAAGGTAGTTAACCAGGAGATACATAAGGAGATCTTTTTTACTTCCTCCAAAATTAGTCCTTCAATTGTGACGATCCCGGCAAATTTTTGCCACCATTCTGTAATCTACAGAAATTCTTTAATAAAAATAAAATAAATAAATACACTTCACGCCTTTAATCCCAAAGAGGGGTAGGCAGAGGCACTTGCTTAATAAGCAATTCTTTAATACTCTATTTTATTATTCTTATGGTGAATAAATTGAGACATCTAAATGAACCGGTTCAAACATACGCTATATTTTGGGAAAAGTGAAGAATCATTACATAGTACAAACAACAAAGTCTCCTCCCGCCATAGTCTGTCCCTATGTATGCTTAAATCTTTAAAACTACGCAATAAATTTTGATGCGGTTTTCTTTAGCAAACAGAGTGATTCTTGAGTTGGTTTATATGTCTAATACAATAGCAGAGAAACACTGTTAATAATGCAAAACAACGTTTGCCGTATCAGCTAGTTTGAGATAAAATAATGTCTTCAGGTTATTATCCCATCTCCATAATATCTTAAATTCCTCCTAAATTACGAAAGGGTTCTTTCACTGTGTATTTTTGTCACATAAATGTTAAGTCTCCCATCCTGAGCTAGATCTAACACTACATCGTTGCATGACCTAGCTCAGTTTACCAAAATACTGTAAATTTAAACTGTACTGTCACAGATTAGACAGTTCACTTTATTTTGAATTGATTCTTTGAGCTTGCAGATAGTAAGCCACCTTGCTTTTTAAAGCTCAGTTTGAATGACGTCATATCTACATTGGTTCACTGAGTGGAGCATGCGCAGTGAGCTTCCCCACCCACAGTGGTGGTCAGGGGAAGCTGGATGTGGTGGGAGAGGGTGGGACAGGGTGGGGAACACGATCTTAGTCCGCTTTATCGACCGCATATATTTTATTATAGAGACCGACACAGCTTTTACACTTTGTACATTGTTGACTTTGAAATCTAATTAAGTGTCGGTACATACACTCCCGCTCTTGATCCCTAGTGGGGTAAGGGTCATGTTTTAGGGTCACTTTTAAGATGGCCTTTAGGTTTTAAGATGCACACATTGTGTGGGCATTTGTACTCAAATCTATGTTTTATGAGAAATTATGCCCATTGCACACAAAATTCTGTGATCGTTATTTTTCCGTCCCCGGAGAATATTTCGTAAAACATAATAAATTATAATATGAGCTGCGTCTTTCTCACTTGTGTGGAAATGTGGAATTTACCTACATAATATTTTGTTCGGATAGACAGGATTAGATAATATTTTCATACAATCAGTTCTAATGAGAATATCTAATATATAAAATTCTCGTGTCACAGTTTTCGTTGCCATACTCCTCCGAAACGGCTTGACCGATTTTTACCAAATTTTATATGCGTATTCAGTAGTTCTGAGAATCGGCTACTATCTATTTTTTATGCGTCTACCAGTTGTATTTCTCCCAATACACGGGGTACAAAGGCGACTTATTATGGCAAAACAAATGTTTGCCGGGACAGCTAGTTACTTTATAAAGATAACAGTTTACCTAAGTTTAGAAAGGTGTAGCTTACATAACCAGGATACTAAAAAGACACATTTTAAAATGCGCATTTTTGTTACACTATAATTAAAGCAACAAACAACAGGCTAAGTGAATAAATTATACTTGTCTAGCAACAAAAACTAACCACCCACGAAAAATCGAAAAAGAAAGGTTGAAGACATTAACTCATACATTTTATATGATATTAAAGTAAGTGTATTTTAGTTTTGTTTTTTATCATAATGCAGAAGCGTTTGACCACCATCCTGTCTGATGTTAAGCAGCGGTGTGGTCTACGATGGAGCACACTTGTTCATTAGGTACCTATTCACCCGCGACTTGAAGACCTTCAGACTGTACTGCGCAGGGAACACATACTCAGTTTCTGATATTACTATAAAGATATTACGCACTCACAGTTTATTTAACTAAAAATAATCCTTCGACGCTTCAACCTTTCTAACGTTATTTCATTTCACACCGAAGAAAAATATTTCTTGGCACGTCATGGCGTGACCTATTCATAGTATACACCATGAAATGCACCTACGTGCGTCATCGAATAGTAAAATAACCACAGAGAGGGTAGTTGGAGAAGGGGAGGTGGGGAAGAGGTGCTGGGGGTGTTTGGAGACCTCCAGCTGAGCGGCCCGAGCATGCGCCCTAGAGACGTGACCTCTTGTTTCGTTACTGTTTACGTCTTGAACCAAAACACGTCGGTTTTGATTTTAATTTATGAGCTTTTGGATTATACTTGACAGCCATGTTATTATATAATTCTGTCATTCTCTGTGACTTATTAAAATGAGCGGGATGTAATTATAAAATAAAAGTCGGTCAAATCTAGTCTTCACTATACTGTAAATCAGTATTCTACTTTTACTTTTATTCTATTGGTATCGAAATAAATAAAAGATAAAGTACTTATTAATTTGCTACTTTTACCATGAAGAGATTGTGTGTCTAAGTAAATAGTCAGAATCAATAACAGTCTTTCTTCTCAGGTCTATTATGAGACATGTTACCTGAAAAAAAACAATAAATATTCGTTTATAGCCTAGTCCAGTTACTAGCTACCTTCAGTACAAACGACGAAATCCCGAAATTTACAAAAAAAAAAACCCAAAAGAACACATTTCTTTACATCAAGGGAACACCCTTATAAGAGAATACCGCGCAAAAAAAGGCCTACTACGCCTTCCATATCATCCCCATCTCTTTCCCTCATCGCGCCGTCTCCGTCACCACCATGGGGGTGTCATGGCGTCGGCACTCCAGCTGTGGCGGTCGCAACCTGCCTCAAGCCACTGAAAACCCATTCAGCTACGATCTATGGCAACAAAGGGTGAAAAGGAAAGGTCAATATAAAAAGGTTTCTTTATTTTTATTTTGAAGTGCACGTCGCCGTTCCTGGTGTGAGGGAACGAAACAAAATTAATAATTATTATTATTAATACACACATAATAAGTATTTAACCAATTTTGTTTTAAAAATCTAATAGTAATTTAAACCTAGGGTTTTTAAAAGTATCATTTAATTCGCACGTCCATGGTACTTTAGAAAATAGTGAAGAGCTTAGATTAGGTTATTTACATACTATGTATTATTTTTATAAATAAAATACACTATGACATAATAATTTGTCGTGTGAAAGTAATGTAATGTATTTTATTTAAAATAATAAAAGTGTGTAAATGTAACACTTACATAACAAAGGAAAACCCTACTAATAATTAGTGGAATAACTATTCCAATGTTAAACCAGTACTTTACTTAACTTGTCAGTTTCATGTTAAATACAGAACAACCAGTTCCATAAAACCTCTAATTACCTTTTTATACATGACAGCACATTGGTAAAGTGGTAAAATTAAACATAAAACAGTACCCAAAAGCTATACCTTTCAAGAACTCATTTCCAAGGTTCATTCCCACTTGTCCTTAAGAAAATAACTGTCAAAGGGACTACGGGAAATAAACGATTTCCAAAATGTCATTTGACATTAATATAATAGCACCAATTATTTAGCCCAACACATTAATATAGCCCATTAAAAAGGCTAGATCTTTTCAAAATGTTGGGAACGAGTTAAAATCCCAACAAGATTATCTAGCCAGAACATCGTGTTACAACATATAGATCTGAATAATTAACCTGCACGGAGGCTGCTCAGCTGAGCTGCGCGCCCCGTATCGATTGCCAGTGGCAAGGGCAAGGCCGCCCACGCAAACATCGCGACCGAAACACAACCTTATTTACAACACAACAAGGCACTTCATCATGATCGATAAATACAGCTCACCCGGCCTGAAAATAACGAACGACGCAAAAGGAACCTTATTCGCGTCGGTATAAAGACAAAGTTTTATTATCGGTATGTACAGCGATACAGCCTAGATATCCAGATGTAGAGTTTTGTGTTCTAGTGTAGGCTTTATGGTTATGGTAGTAAGGTGTAGAATGTTTTGTTGCTAGGAGAGGTAGGCTATGACGCACGACGTTCCTCGTTCCTTTTTGTATTCAGCTGTAACATAATGCCAGAGTATACAGGTGAACGATGATTGGATTTTCGGTTCCGGTTTGGATGGATTCTAAGCGAGTCGCGCTGAAATTCACTGTGGAAATTCTGGAAACATCGAATTTCAGAGGAATAAATTACGAACGCAGCAGTTTCATAAGCTTCTTTTGTATTTAGTTACGATCCGCGATGATAGTGGGTAGTTTTGATGACACTTCCCACTCACTTTACTTCTGTGTCACTAAAACATCAGTGAGGTAGAGTTGTTTTATTGTGACAAATAAAAAATGAATCTTTACCTTAGGGTGGTAGACCCGGCCTAGTTCTTGGCTGATTATACCTTATTTATTTGACTTACACTTTTCCATAAAGTACGTACATACCTAATCAACACGCCTTTGTAGGCCCTGCAATGGAAGCAAATATTGAAAACAGACATCTCCGTTTAAACTATTTAGATCTTAATGGATTAAACCTTATCCTTCAATATTTTTTTTATCGGTTCCATTCATTAAGTACGAGAGTGGATCCATCCATTACCACATCAGTATAAGTTGAAGTACTCGAAATGCAAAACAAATCTTGAAATACACTTAATATTGTAAAGGAACCATGCCTTACCTTGCCTGCGTGTAAATGGACCCCCAGCATTGGTCTTAGAAACGTTGTTGGGCTAGATTTCACGGGGTCCTTTTACACGCAGTAAATAAAATACACTTCACGCCTTTTAATCCCAAAGCGGGGTAGGCAGAGGTTCACCAAGCGTATTTAACCAAACGTGACAGGGGGTGAGCCCATCGCCGTTAGAGGGTTCACACACCTTGCGGTGTGCGGGTTTCATCAGGATGTTGTCCTTCACCGTACGAGCGTTGCGTTGCGTACATAGGCTCTGAAAAAGAGTCCCATTGGTCCACGTCCAGTAGCCGGACTCGAACCCGCGACCTCCCGGTTACAAGTCAAGTATCCGACCAACTGAACCACAGACGCTTTACACAGTAAATACTTAGTATGAGAGCCCATTTAGACTGCTCAATTACGTATAAAAGCCATAAATTGAGAGGAACAAACTTTCGGTCTTGATTTTCCATGAACTATTATAATTTACAATGACATGACGCAATAAATTTCCAACTTTATACTTTATTGAATGCCAGAAAATGGTACTATGCGTTTCCTGTTGAATTCCCCGAAAAAAAATCACATCACTGTATAAATGGTATTTAATTTGACATTCTATATCGTAAATTCCACATTAGAATTCCACTTAGAATACGAAAACTCCTACGTTGACACGCAAACACCTCATTCTATCCACCAATACAAAAATAAACCTAAAATCTTCCAATTTCCGATGTAAGGTATGTGACAAATATCTGACACGTTCGAAGGAAA
>SJJU01004548.1:0-26600 GCA_012932125.1 Conopomorpha cramerella | reverse complement strand
AAAATTAAAATTAAAATAAACACATTTCATTAGATGGACTTCATTGGTAACGTATGAATATTAATTACTACATCCTACATGTAATAATTAATACTCTTAGGATGCCTCTTTTGATGAATAAATGTACTATTTTATATACATCATATTTATATTTTTTAGTGAGTTATTTTTACTTAATGATATGGTCAGCCATGCTGTTAAGCCTCTTCTCCGTAGGGTCGTGGGTTCGATTCCACCGCTCGGCACATAGACATGCTTAGCGTGACTGAGCAATTTAAGCACTTTGTCTGGACTGGTCTGGGTGATATTTATTTTATTATAGTATATATTTTAAGGAAATATATATATATTATACCTTATATTAGTCTGTTTCCATAACACAAAAGTGCTTAGACTACTTAAATAGGGAATGAGGCAATGTGGTTGTTGTTGTTAAAAATATTTATTATTTATTAATTATTTAGGTACTACTCTATATTGATGTACAGCAGACCGTGTGCCCAAAAGTAGTGCTTATGAATAATACATTGAACATGCATCTTGTACCAGTTTTATCTATATTTCAGAGAGAAATTCTTCATGTTCATTCTAGTAATTAACATCTCTCTATAAAAACAAACAACGTGTGGACTATGGTGAAGGACAACATCGTGATGAAACCCGCACACCACAAGGTGTGTTGAACCCTATAACGGCGATGGGCTCACCCCCTGTCACGTTAGGTTAAATACGCTTGGTGAACCGTGGGTACTTGCTTTAGCAAGTGCCTCTGCCTACCCCTCTTTGGGATTAAAGGCGTGAAGTGTATTTTTTTTTTATTAAGCAACGGTTGCCATGTTTGTTTGTACATCTTACGGTAAACTGAAGTAAGTATACGAATAAGTATCTCAACAGTATAGAACTAAATAGTAAACTATGTAATAAGATTAATGTTACAGATAATACCTATTAATATATGTTTGATAAACAAACAGACAATGGTTATTTTGTCAATGTTGAAAACAATGCACCTTATAATGTAAATTCTCGAACACAGACAGCGTTACCGAGTCATCCACCCTCAGAGATTTACAAGGAATTCTCGTGAAGGTGAAAAAGTAATAAAACAATAGGGTAGAGTCATGTCCGAGTGATGCGGCAGAATATTAGGGTAGGGGTGGTAGTAGTTGGCATGCCGCGCGCGTCCTGTCCGGCCGGGGGCTACTGTACGCTGACACAACGGTTCCTTACAAATAGAGTGCATTCCTCGGCAAAGGGTTCTGATAAAATGGTGTAGAAACTTCAAGTACTATTAGTAAAAATCCTAAAACAATCCTAAAGTGTTGTAGATGATCATAGCCCATGAACTTACCTACTGTTGGCTCCTTTAGAAAAATAAGGTAAGTAATCTTTTGCAATGTACGTAGTTTCCTCACATTAATTTACTGTCTCTAGGGAAAAACGGAAGAACAAAATAACTGGCTATCAATTATGTTCTAAAATCGAATGAACTGTACTATATTTAACTCATGAACTTATCTACAAGTATGTAACAATTAGGTTGATAACCCAAAAAACTCGAACAGGAGCCTGTCATATTGTGCTCTATTTCATCAACGAGATCATAAAGAGAAGGACACGGAAAGAACATTGAAATGTCAAGTTTTATAAAATAAATCGCTAGGTAACGTAATAATATAGAGTAGTGCCGCGGCCGCGTAACGTCTACCAAGATTAGCTTCATACGAGCACGTTGTTGCTGTCACTGAAGTAGTACTTGCCCACTTCCTGCATTTGCCTTAGACTAGGGTTGAATTTTCTTTATCCACACTTTTACTTTAACAACAATATATACCTTTATAAAGAAAACCCGGGTGCTTTTACGATTAAAAATATCACCCTAACAGTAAACGTTCCATAAACACTCTATAAAAAGCTCGTATGAATTTCTACAAATGTTGTCAATGTCAACAACTGCCGCTTTAAACTGGAAATTATTTCACAGCCACTTAGCTTCCCCTTGATGTGCTAATAGTAAAACAACACATCCTTCACGTACGTATAGCTAAATGAAAATAGACCGAGTAATGGAAGCGAAACAAGATGTTCTTTGCGTAACAATCAATTAAGGTTCCTTTGTCAACTAATTTGCTAAAACGCTTCGGCAACTCATACATCACTAGTCGGGTAAAAGCTATTAATGTACGGCGACGTCCAACCTAAGCTGGCTGGTGGCATTGCGATCTGAGCCTTTTAAGTGAATAAATCACGCTGTACGCCAGCTCAGATAAATGTTCTTCGTGTTACTCTGTTTGTGTCCATGGCAGTATCGGGGCCGCGATCGTCGTTTGTTTTCCAATACTTCAGCAGGAGCGGGGGATGCGTTTTTATGAATCGCACACACGTAGTTTTGCCGAGAGGTACGTGTTCTATATGTGTAGACAAATGGATAGAGTTTTACGAACATTTGACCGATTTTGATGTATTGGTGGTTTCGATGATATTACATGATATTTTTACAGCTTTATGAGTATCATTTTTAGACGCAGAGGGTATAATTTAAGATAACATCGTCCATAACTATAGGATTGACAGTAACTTTTCTATCAACTTCGTTCTTTTTTTAGAGTTTAAAATGTAATGTAATAATAAAAAGTCTGTAACTGTCAGATCAGCATCTGATCCCAGACTAGTTTTTTCGCAATAAATTAGTGCATAGGTACACTAACGTGAAAGTGAATATTTTAAAACGTAGAGAATTACTATCACTTTAGAAAACGAAAAAGTACAAAAAAAATACATTTTCCCGGCGTAGTCCGCCGGCAGGCAGTGCCTACTACACTACACTCGCCAACAATTAATTGAACTACGTTTGATTTGTCAAAAGCGAATGCAATTGGTCATACGGACTGTTTTTTTTTTTGTTTTTTTTCCAATCTCATATCCCTCAAATATTGCAGAGCTATTTTTATCTGCAGCATGTATATCCACAAAATCAATAGATACAAATTAAAATTGGAATAGCTGGGCTCGCTCGCTCAACACGTTATTCTTTATAGGTCATGTAGATATATGACATAGAACTATCAGTAAATATCAGTGGCGTGCACTGGCTATTACGATAAGGTCGGCAGTAAACCCCAAGGATTGACACCTATGTATAGTTAACTTGTCTTTACAAAATATCCTATCTACTCACCCACCAAACACAGGACTTCGTTAGTATGTCGTAAGTATAACAAAAATAGATCTAACAATAACTCTATTATTAGGTCGGGTAGACAAAATACTAAGGTAGGCAGTGTCTTTTTGTATATGTGGTGTGCATGCCACTGGCATTGTGCACAAGTATTATCATTATCATCGGTTTGATTTGGTTTATCAGAAACTAGCTGTACCGCGCGGTGTTACTCGCATTTTCTTTTGTTCCTTCGTCAAGTAGCTTTTATTCGTTACAAACATCAATCATGCGTTAATTTCGACCACATTGGATTACCATGAAAACGGTTCTAGTGAGTGAATCTTAAAAGATAGACATATACTGTCGTGGACATTTTTTTTATTATTTTACAAGTGATCATTTTTTCAATAATCAGAAGCCAGACTTACCATATGACATTGCCGTTTCTCAGTTTCTTTTTATTCTTTCTTTCTTTAGAAAAGCAACAGTTTCATTCTTTTTAATATCTCAGCCATCGAAATCTTAGACACAATGACGTTTAGTATTGGAGAAGTAATCGTTCGTATGAAAAAGATTGTTCCAGTCGCCAGATCCCCGAGTCCCAAATTAAATTATAGCGCAAGCGCCACCTGCGCCCCGATTCCACTGCTCGTGCCTCTTTGCACTCTCCTCGGTATACTTTGAAAGAAAATGCATTGGACATTCCGTTAGCGGATTATGCCGTAACTATTTACAGATACTCTAACGGAATATTCAATTATGTACATAATATGAAATAAATGAAATATTTGAAAGTACATTAAAGTAGTAGTAATCTCTATCACGGAAACATTTTTCTTTTAAGTAGGAACCTAAATTGGATGGGTGTAAAAATAAGACACCTTCAATAATATTTCAATCAGTAAGTCTTTAAAAAAAACGATCACCACCGGTTTTGTTTACAAAACATGAAAAATAACATTAGAAAGCTTAATACTTTCTTACTTAATATACTTTACTTAATAATTTTAAATCTTAACTAATCAAAGTTTTTTCTGTATGTAGGTACGTATAAGTATCGCAGCCGGAACGGTGTATTTGGCCTTTTAGAAATCGCCGATTTTCAAAAGTAAAGAAAAAGACAGGTATCGTAATTGTTTCTGTATATGCAGTAATAAAAATAACACCCAACATATACCGTCTTCGTTGTTTTAATTATAAATACCTACTTTTTTCCAGATAAGGAAATATCAATATGGGATCCCATTCATTCGTCTTTTCGTGATAACTCTTTCAAGACCCCAGTTACTACGTTTTTGATGAGTCATTGGCTAATAATTTTCTCGGGATTTAAGTAATTAGTGGGATCAAGCGCTCCAATAATAATTGGCATTAGTCATTCACGTCACACGTGTAGGGGAAGGTAGTGTTCTTAACGATCAAATTCGTACGAGTCATTACATTCGATCTTCTGCTTATGTCTTTTAAAGCTATACTATGATAATACAAAATAAATGTACATAGTCATCTAAGTAAACTTAGACAGCGGCAGAGGAAGCTATTATTCATATCATTTCACGATGAGAGACCCAACGTTACAGGTGGTATTGTAGTCTCAAATAGCGACTGTGAATGTGCGAATGTTAGTGACTATAAGGCGACTTTTGTATTTTATCTAAATGAAAATATAAAAACAAAAGTCAATACGCACCTAAATATACGGACTTTTTATATCAAAAAATCCGATTGACCAGGAGGAGTTTCGTTCTCATTATTTCGATCAAATCCCGGCATCGAATCACACGACAAACGCATTCCTTTGAAGAAATAAATCTATCAGTCACTGCTTGATTACAAATAAAGATTTACGGCGAACGGTCCACAAATCTTTCTATATCTGTAATGCGAAAGTGCGAAAGCCCCACTAAGGGTTTAGTGGAGAAATCTCCTCAAGTCAGTCACGTTGCGGCGGAATGGCCTTTTAGCGGCCTTCCAAGGGCATGTTTAGATTCCGCCTGAGGTAGTTTATTGAAGAGAGTTGGACACGGAAAGATCAGTTTATTTTATTTCATTACTTTATTGCTATTCAAAAATGTACGTTAGATTTGCGCTATAAGCTGTATTTTTTTATTTACTGTTTTAAAGGTGTCTGATAAGTAAGTAAATGTTTCGTAGCCAATACTCGAAAGGTGTTTTAATGGAATTTACTTCATAGAGAAATTTTATACCAAAACGTGTGTAAACTCCATAGTGGCGTTAACATGACGTTTCATGTTAGCCCTCCATTTTAAATTTTATATTATCAATGACAGCTTTCTCTGAGTAATATTAGCTTCGTGAATTGTAACACGATAATCATATGTATTAAACACCCGTTTTAACAAACGAAACTAGAACAGTTTCCTGTTATTGTTTCAGCCGGTCATTTTGCACAATATGCTGAGTAAATAATTCCACACATAGCTACGAGACTACGCCGTAGCGTCGTAGCACGTAGCAACGCCTTGGGGAGACGCTACCTATAACTCAATATGACGCAACTTAATTTATTCCGCCTGTATAGCAAGTAATTTCATTGAGGCACGGATATGGAAAACTTACCTCTTGTTCAAATAATATGCAATGCTGTTTGGGGACCGGGACCGTTAATTATCGTGGGCTGAATGGGAAATCATGGACGCCCATGACTGTATCACAGTTTGTTTCAGATTTAAAAAAGAAAATAAATTGAGTTAATGAAGTAAATAAAAGACACACACACCACTGAAACTAAAGAAAAACGTTTTCGAAGAAATGTAATCTTCGAAGAAGCTAGTTGTTGCTTTTAAATTAGGAACTCCGTTGTTCCAAAACTAACCTTAAGTACCTACTTGTATTAATCAAGCCATGGAAGATAAACATATATAATAAAATATGACATACAAGCATATATAAAGTACTAGTTAAGCTTTTTCATACATAACGTTCCATAAAAAACAACCCTTTAATTCCCGTTCGCGTCGGAATTTTGGAAATTCCTTTCATAGTGCACCCCTACGGTACCTAAGGTACGTACGTTCCAAATTTCAAGTGCCTACATTTAACCGTCTGGGCTGTGCGTTGATATGTCTGTCACTCAGTTTCTCTTTTTATATATTTAGATATGTAGTATTACGCTTGATGAACCGTGGTGGACATTTGCTTTAGTAAGTGCCTCTGCTCTTTGATTAGAAGGCGTGAAGTGTGTTTATTTATTTATTCTTATGTAGTAATAACATCAAAGTTCCTGAACAGAAAGGTAAAATGTCAACAAAGCTTATAAGATGGTCGGCTCTTGAGTGGCAAGAAGGGAATTGGATTTATCCCCTTGTCTCACTCTTTGCTGTTTATTTCCAACACTCTGTCTTGTTCTACTCTTAAGAGTATTTCTCAAGGCAATGCCCGGGAAGAACAATCTAATAATATGTTGCAGTACAAATGCAATCAGCATACAGAATAATTTATGTTGGGTGTGTTCGGTGGGTTACCTACATTTGGCTTTGTACTTTCCGATTCTTAACTGACTTGAATGACTATGTATATTTCGTTTTTTTTGGTTGTGGAGCTTTCACTACTACTTGATTTATTTTAGTGGGTCCTATTTTACACCTTTATGAATTCAAATTCCAAAAATATATTCAAAGCCTATGCTAAAATATCTTTGTACAGCTAAATAAAACATAATATATTAAAAGCAAAAGCATTTACCTATATTTACAATAGGAGGAATATTTTAATTTTATAAAATTTTAATTACCAGGAGAACGGCAAAACGTTGCCGGAGTCTGTGTTTCCTACGCAGTAGAGTTTGAAGGTCTTCAAGTTGCGGGTGAATAGGTACCTACTGAACAAGTGTGCTCCATAGTAGACCACATCGCTGCTTAACATCAGGCAGGATGGTGGTCAAACGCTTGTTCATAGTGATTAAAAAAACAATTAGTTACTCCAGAGACAGAAAAATGTAGGTGATTTTATTGATAGTTTTTTTTTAAGAAATGGCTTATACTTACTAATAAACGCACTGCTATTTATACAAAGGTTATTACAGCTCTACTGGAACTGGTTTTTCCGTATTTAGCAAACAAGTAACAAGTTGAATCCGGATTAGTTATACCCTATTAATGGTAAGATTCTTAACGCCTTTTACAATAACACTTCTTAACTGGAAAACCACATCCGCATTTCTTAGAAAGTTAAACTTGCTTTTGTATCGAAGAATCCCCATCAAGTGCACTGTACTCCACGTGCAGCAGCGACGATGTCGTTTAACGCCCGGTGATATTGCTTTCCCGCTAAACATAGCAAACATTTCTAAGGCACTTTTACTGTAGGTACTTAGCAACTGCACTAAGTAATAACAAATAAATACGACTCTCGGTGCGAGATCTGTGCGCACAAGAACTTGACAAGCTAGAAGTTCTAATGGGTTTCTATTACCTGTGTACACACACACAAACCTGTGACGCGGCTTAACGTTTTACACCGTCTCATGTTGGAAAATAATACAAGGAAACGTTAAATTTTAAATATCAACTTTGAGCCATGAATATTTGAAAAATCTCGCCCCAGCACAAACATACGTGTAATTGGGAGAAATTCCTTTTGGGCTTCATTTGAATAATTTATGAATATTTCATATGGTTAGGAATGAGAGCATGTTTTTGTTACGAATCAAGTACTAGGTATACGTGTTCATTCTATTTGTTATGCTAAATGCCTGTATCCTTGAACGATATGCAACATTCCTTGCAACGTAAGCAACTAAGCATTGTGCATATTAAAGTGAATTAAGAAACTAATTCTTATTTAGACAAATGGTTAATGTTCCCAAACATAATAGTTTTAATCACAATACGTACTACTACACACATCTGCTTCAGAAGTATATTTCCTAAGAACAAATTGAGTTATGCTTAACATTTATACCAATACTCCTTATTTGACTCGTAAAGTATTCCTTGCATTATAATTCCTCGGCAATCCACATCAATCTGATCTCGCTGAAAGCACCGACAGTCAATGCCTCGTCATCACTGATATTGCATTGAATATCGTTTATGTTTTTTTGCAAGTCCTAATACGTTTAGTCATGTGAGATGATTTCCAAAACAGCGTGGGAGTATTTTTCGCGTGAGTTGTTTGATGGAATGTTGGATTTCAGTCTCTGCTGGTGTTGGTTTAGGGCTGTTTTTGGCTTGTAGTATAGCGGATGAGAGGAGGCGTTTGGCACATTGTGCGTGTAATTGTCGCGCGCTGCCGCCGTTGCCGCCATTAATCTCGCGCGCCACTCGAAGAGACGCGCGTCACCGCCGCACAATGGCTGACTTTCGCTGACACTTCACGCTCACTGGTAAAAAGCCGTACACCTAATAGTTGTCAAATGTGAGGTTATTTGTTGTATGCCATAGAGGACTCCTGCGCGGTTTTATCAGTGTAGTTGAAGCAAAATACTGTCACTTCTATCCCTTTCCGTACATAAAATAAAGGCAATAAATAGTAACTTTTTTCAGATTCTATGTAATATTAGAATATTTCTTCCGTGGTTTCAATCGCCCTTCGGTCGTTTCCATATCAAAGGTTCGATAGAGACTTTTATAGTTCTCGAAGAAAATTTTGTGCAAATTTTCAGTTCTAATCTCAATAGGAAATTTTAGATTTTCCTTTGATACATTAACGAGATAACTTTACTTTAGGAAAAACGCATCTCAGTACTAAGGCAAGCTTTTAGGATTTTACTTTTATAAAGTTGTGACAATAACTCCTCAGAAATAAATTAAAACCTTGCAAGACATGATGAAATACTTAAAATATAATCAAGCGGATTTGTTGAGCTCGAATACCGTATATTAACATTTTATATATCTGTCAACGCAGGATTTAGGAGAGTGGAGTTATTTAATAGATAATAATATTGTGGAGACTATCGGCCCCCGTTTGGTACAGTCAGCCGGACGCGTCCGTCGGTCGGAGAACGCATTCGAGCCAAATTCAATTTGTAGCAACAACGCCGGCGACGAGCAGTTTGCTCGGCTAACTAGCGCCAACGTGCGCCGATGCCTTTATTACACGGACCTCGACGAACCAACAGCGTGTACAAATAATGGTTGAGACAAACTCTACAACAATGCAACGTATACTCAAAAACTACACCGTGAAGTGTACTTCACTTTTGGTGCCAAAAATCTCAGGAAGCGCTGAAAGCTTTAAAAAGTTTCCAACTCTGCGATTGGCAAAAAGTATAGTTAGCCGCTTAACAATAACTTTCCAAACGTAAAATCTGTATCAGACAGACTTTTTTTCAATATTTAAATTACATTGCTGCAAAGAATGCAAAAGTTTAATCAGGTCCTAACCTACATCTGATGAGAAGGTGGTATCGTAGCACAGTGGCGGCAACGAAAACACATTTGTCTTGTCGCGTACCCTCAGCGTATATTACCAGGCGACACCGCCGCCGTCGCCGCCGCCGCCGCCGGCGCCCGCTGCGACCCGCCACCGACCGGCGACGCCACGCGCCTTAAATCAGACTTTTCATACTTAGCCGGGGATTAGCTACACCACTATCGGTTTATCTTCGTTTTAAGAGCATTAGCTGCGAATGTTCTTGAATAAATGTTCAGATACAAAACGCAAAATTGTGTAGCAACATTTTAAAATTTTCCCACGCAGCAAAAGTGTTCTCTGCAAACTATACCTGTTAAAACAGCATTGCATCTAAAGTTCACTTGTAAGTAAGTGTTCTTAAGAAAGTTGCAGTAGCAATCAAGGTAATGCTACAGTTAGCGGCTGCCCCGGAGCTCCCTCATCGTAATTATGACTGGGTGTTTGTAGCGGCGGCGGCGCCGGTGGCGGCGGGGTGTCGCCGTTCAAACTTGCTAACTAGCGACGAGCAACCTTTGTACAAATTAATGTGTTCACAACTATCAAACTTGCCAACAAGTTTTTACGGTAACTGAATATGGTGACTGTCTCAGACGTACCTCTGTCAACAATGCAACAAACAATTTCTGATGCCATAATTAATGGATAGTTTAGTCAATATAATTCAGTAAATATACTAATGAAAATAAATAAACATTGCATAACAATCTTCTGCTGTACCATCAGAAACTAGTCACGTATTTTTCGTATGTTTTGGCACTAGGTAGTGTAATCGATGTTGTTGGCGTACTCGTAACCTAAAAATGACACAGCGTAAACAGTGACAAAGCTCACGTGGCGGGAAGGGGTAGGTGTATGTAAAAGTTGGGCAGGGTCGGCGCCGCCGCGTCTGCACACGTCCCGCACGTCCCGCACGCCCCGCACGCCCGCGCGCCCGCTCTCGCGCGCTGACATAATGCAAGCGAGGCACAAACATCTCACTACATGCGCCAACCTTGTTAAGTGGTTTGGAAGAAAAACATCGCCAAAACTTTTTTATTGTCGTAAGCCATTTAAGCTATGTGATGTAGCGATTTGCGCAGTTGTTTATGATTTGTGGCTGTATTTTTTTATCTTGCTATCGATTGTTGTGAAGTTGTGTATCTCCGACATGCAAATATTAAAATATTGTACGTATTACTGCGTAATAAGTGCCCTTTCGTAAGCAAAGGAAATCTCATTTCAAATTCTAAAGCAGTGGCAAGAAAAGCATCCGGTATAGCCCCTCAAGAAGTTGGCAAAACAACCCTCCTCGCCCGCCTTTTTTGTGGCGCAGACTTCGTAATAATAACCTTTGTAATTCTTCAAGTGAAACTTTGCGGAGTTTATAAGTGTACCTCAAAGCGAGTTTACCGTTGCTCTTCATAAATTATGAAACGATCTGTTTCCTCTCCCCTTATTCTTAAACAATGCGGGAGCACTGCAGGGCGGCTGACGTCTGCCCTTATAAGTAGTTGCTGATTAAATGCCACACAGTGTCATCTGCTCGGTGTACAGATACAACTACAACATTAACCGTATAAAGTGTGTAGCTTTATGAGTCTTGTGGAAAAGGGCGAGTAACCTCAAAACACACAGTGGCCAAAAGCCTCACTCATATGCCACAAACTGCTGGCCGCCAAAGGGCTTTCATGGCTATACTTTCAATTGTAACCATTCTTGTGTATCGTGAGTCTGCTTACTACGAAAATAAAAAAAATATTTGTTAAGTACTCAAAAGTATTTGAAGTGATTTTGTACCTATTTCTGTTACCTATAAATATTTCAAAATTTCTTTAAAAACGATATTTTTCGCTACTCGGGAAGTTGATGAACATTCTCTGAATTTAAAATATGCTTTCAAAGTGTCTCCGGGGTGTCTCCTTGTTTGTAGTTGCGAACTCAGGCCACAAGAGCTAAAGCAACGCAAAGTTCAAAAGTTGATGTCAGACAAACTGTCCGAACTCCACGGTCACAATTTCGGAACAACCTTAATGGGGTCTTAACATGAGCTCCATCTGACAACCCGAACCTTTACAAGCGAAGGATCAAAGATGCTTGGGCAAATCTCCCCTTGCAGAAATAGCACGCAGCTGAGACATGGACATATTTCCACTGTTTTGTCACGCTCACGCGGAGGACTAAGTAAGTAAGACGGCAGTATTTTAAGAGTACCTCATGCTAGATCGCTTGCCCGTTGGCTTCGGGACCCCGTCTACGACATTTTTTTTTTCGCGAGGACATCATAATAATGGCCTTGTATTACTTCAGGAGAAATTCCAAGAAGTTTATAACTCGAAATGAGTTTCGTGTTCCTTGTCATAAATAATAAAGCGGTCGACGTCCACAGATTTTAACACTGGGGTTAAAGTTATATTTTACTCAGCATCCGATGACGATTTAAAAAATGAATTACTCTGTTGTGGTTCTAAAATTATCTGAATATATCTGTAATGCATAAACATTCTCATAAAATATTATTTTATCTCGTAGCTAGTGCTAAAACTATCTCGAATACGGTAAATTTTATTTATCAACAGCGTGTATTGAAAGCAGGAAATCCTGTAGCATCGGCTCTTCTCAAACATAAATTCGTACAAAAGCTGAGCCGAACGCGGACGCCGGCGCGACGGCCACTATTCTCCCTGGTCGTCTACAGATTCTACTTAACCTAATGGACAAGTTACGAAAGCAAGTTTACTTTGTGTTTTCAGGTAGACTGAATTAGATCGTGAAGTTTCCTTCGTTAATTTGAACAAGTCGGGCGTTTCTGAACGTTGCCAGTAGCTTTCGGTCTCCGTCCTACATTTATGACTGTTGTCCGACTGCCAATCACTTAGTCTCTGATATGAATATTCTTCTTTACGTTAGTCCTGTGAAAAGTAAAGAAACTTTTCAACATTTTCTGCCAACTGCTTTGTATGTGCACGTGTAACCCAGTGTGTAGATTTTTTTAAACACAACAGTGAACAAGCATTTGACCTCCATCCTGCTTGATCTTAAGTAGCGATGTGGATACAAAAGCTTACGTTTATTGTTTTGATGAATGTCGTATACAGATGAACCAAAGCTTATAACATGATTACTTCCTAGGACATGTTTTTACACATTGTGTTAAATTAAGTTTGTGACATGTAATAATGCCTTACATTATCCATCACTAGTCAGAACCATGTTTTGAAGAAATCTAGTACACACATCAAAAGTGTGTAGGGATCAAGTACATTTTAGAAGATTGCAATCAAGAATATATTTTACAAAAACTGAATTCATTCATAATTTATTCAAAATGTAGTGATAAGTCATTGATACAGGCACGGAGAATTAGGTAGGAGACCAATCCAGAAGATTAGATTTGATTTAAATAAATTAGATTTTTTTAGAGCTAAAAATGTTGTTGTCCCTAGACACTTTTGGTGTGTGTATAAATCGTATACTGTTACACATATTTTTTATGACTATCATTTCTGTACAGGACTCGCAGTATGTGAGTGTTTACACATTGGACTGGTATGTGTGGAAATACTTAAGAGATCCTTTTTTATGTAGCCTCTAAGATGTCCTACTTTTCGGCAAAGGCGTTCCCGTTTCCCCTTCCAAGTGATGCAACTATGTAAAAAATTGAACCTTAAGTGTGACTGTATAGGGTTCAGATTGTCTGTATTTTTGTGATGCTTGTTAGTTTCCTTGGCCAGGAACTAATATTAGACAATTAAGTATTCAGGACGCAGCGGTGCACCCGCCGACTGGCGGCTGCTCGAGCTGGAGGGGCCAAAAGGGGGATTCCCACGAACAGGGAGAATAGTTCTCTAAACTAGATAACGCAAGCGAAACTTCTTGAAAATTTCACATTTGTTTTTCTGATTAGATCTATGGAAGTATCTAAAAGCAGAGTATTGACGTATCTGCGAGTAACGACTATTGGCACATCTTGCTCTTTCTTGGGAAATTGTTTCACTTTCATTTAGGTAGTACTTGATAAGACACCCAACAAAATTTCCACGATAACTACGTACATGAGGACGTAGTAGAAATCAAATGAACAACACAAACGTCAGATGTTTCCAAGCTGCTCGAACTTGGCTTAACGTGTAGACGATAGTCGTATCGTGAAAGTGAAAGCAGGGACCCACAACTTAACAAAGCGCGGCAACGCTCAAATAATCCCACTAGAAGGCGGTCACTCATCCAATAGTTGTCTGCTTCAGTGTTGCTTACCGTAGATCATCGGTTGCAATCATCAAAGCCAAGTAATTTTATACGCAGTTTTCTCGACATATCGCTGTTTTTTTAAATTCATCAAAATGTTGGCACTAACACCGGTGCCACAGGACTTTCCATATCCAACATGAAGCCATGAAAATGACTAGGTTACAATAATATTTTAAACGTATACCTATTTAAATATAACCTACCCTATGCATACATACCTGTTTCCAAATTTCCAAACCAAGCGTTAAAACAACACGCGACCAAATACAAATACATTCTTCGCGCTATTCTACAAATATGGTCAGTAAGTGGCTGTCCGTTACGTCTTGATAACTATTTTGAGATAAGTTTGAGAAAGTATAATAGAGTAGGAGAAACATTGCGCAACCCCCGCGGCGTTCCGGGCCAAGAAACGCTTTGAGAACGCGGCTACGGAACCCGAGACAGGCGAGCGACTCGCACTTGTTGGGGCCTTATTTATTCCCGCCACAACTCCAACCGTCGGAAGCTTCTCTTTTCCAACAAACGCTTTCAAGTGAAATACCAAAAATACCCCCCCGAACATTTGGATTCAAAAGAAACAAACTTGTATTAAAGTAATTTAATGGAGTCTTTATTCTTTGTCTGGAGTTATGACAAGTTATGCATTCTCTCCGTATGCAAGAATAGGAACTTTCGACGGAAATGTGGTACTGCTCGACTAGGGATATGTGACTCGCGGAGTACTGTCGCTCTGTCACCGGTTACCGAATGTTTTGTACAGTTTTATATTATGTAGTTATCTTATGTATTTCTCTCTTATGTGGTTTCTATAATACACACAATTCTCCTTTTATATAATTTTGCAAAGTTAGAATCAGTAGATGCCTCTATATGTACCTAGAGTTACAAGTAGGTTTAAGCTGAGGTATTTAATTTAGTAAAAAAAGCTTTCGCACTTTTCATATCTACTCGTCAAGATTGATCTTATTACGGGTACACCTGGTGTGGCATGGAGGCCGCATCAACTATTGCATATTACCTTCAGTTTTAATAAAGAAAGTAGCGACATAATTTATTTATGCTGAAGCCTGTTTCGGGTGCCAATAATGAAGTTTTCTTGTCCTAAATCATGATAATACACTTATCCGAGGGACATTATTAAAAGCTGGCGACGTCCATATTTTTGCCGTGGCAGAATCTGTTGCAGCAAAAATATTTATCACATACAATTTTATAAAGATAGGTACTATAAGTTTTCGTCCGATTTTTCTCATTCGTCTAACGGTTTTATTTAAGTCCTAATTATATTATTGAGTAAAATTTACTACTATTTTTATCCTCTTCTTGTTCACAAAATGATCAAATAGATTATTTGGTACATACTTTTATTACTGCTTTCTACACAATTTAATACAAAACAACGTTCTATTAATAGTTTAAACCGAGTGTTACGGGGCGAAATTAACCAAAGACCAGGTCAGCTCGAGACCACATGTAACTGTGCCGAAGCGTCGGGTAAATAACGAAGGTAAGCTGAATGCTTGTCTTTGGTTAATTTCGAGCCGTAACACCCGGTTTAAACTATTAATATAATGTCAGTGCGCGTGTCTGTAAAAACGATTTAATAAAACAACGTTAATTATAAATCGAAATGGCTAACGGCCTACAAAATGGCCTACCTATTCAAATAATTTCATGATAGAGCTACTGAATTGAATTATTTGTACGTGTGAACTGAGTTATAAGTAATGATGAAAATAAATCATCATTACTTATCTTTGATATGTATATATTTTACATATTTCATATTTTGTAGAAGTTTTCAAAATCTCTGCAACATCTCCCATTATTTTAACCTTGTAAAACAGCTGGTGCAGTATGTAAGTACAAGGATGCAGTGGTCATCTTAGCCCACAAAATTTGAGCCCGTGTGCTAAATTGATCACATACATATTTGTGGGTAGTCATTCGACCTAATCATTCATGGCTCATACATACAGTGGGCTAAGTTACTTCCTTTGAACCCCTTAAGAGGCCACTAAGAAAGCAAATTTTATCGATTTCTTTTTCACAGTTCAGAACCTATGTCATTTAAAGAGCACTTGAACCTATTTTTTGTTATTGATGGCTCAAATTTTGTGCGCTAAGTTGACCCTGGAGTCAGTACAAGCCCTAAAAATTAAACACATTCAACTGTTTACACATGTGTGTAGTAAAAGTGTTTACAGTTGAATGTTCAACTGTAAACACTTTTAGTTTGGACAAAAATCTTATTAGAAGTTTTCAGAGAGGAAAAAACGGGCCAAGTGCGACTCGTGCGCGAGGGGCAAGTAAGCACAATTATCAATGAGAATGGCAAAAAAACGAGTCTGTTCTATGGGATCCCCATTTTATATTTTTTCCGTATTTAGTAACTACTTCTTAAAATTTCAGCACTAACATCTCTAGTATATTATAGCCTTTACCGTTTTACCGGGTACCGCTTTAGCCCTTGATTACGGAACCCTAAAAAGCTGAGGGTAACTTATTAGCTCTTTAGGTTAGGACACGAATAAAAATATCTAAAAATAAGATACTGTTCACAAAAACAGAATCGAATAGCATATTTATGCTGGCCATAAATGTTGTAATAAGCTTATACCAAATCACCATCAAATATGAAAAAAAATCTTATTTCGTCGAATCCCGGGGAGATTATAATATAAATAAAAGTAAAGCCATATTATGTCCCCCAATATCGGAAGCCAAGTAATACCGCAATAAATCATCACTCATTCACGACATCACCATAATCCTATTAGATGAGGGAAAAAACAGAGAACTGGCAAAAGAGATAGGTATATTTCAATACAAAACTTTAAGATTAGAGTTATGTTATATGAATACCTACTTCGAAAACGTCTGAATGGGTTATTTTTATTTCTTCGGCCGGGGTCCAGCTAGTAGCAGTTAGTACCTTCACAAAACCAGTCCGGTCAAAGATCAAGCGGAATTTTCTGGAGTTCAGTACTTATAGCGTGAAAAATTAACAAACATTCACATATCAATAAACAAAACATAGTGTAAAAAAGTCGCCTCCAGCTGTCTGTGCCTATGTAAGCTCAGATCTTCAAAAGTACGCAACGGTTTTTGATGCGGCTTTCTTTAATAGTCTGAGCGATTCTAGAGAAAGGTATCTCTATCTATATATTATTATAATACATACATTTACATTGTATGTACATTGCATGTATGTATTATTTATGCAGCAGAGAAATACTGTTAATAATATATTGGCAAAACAATGTTTGCCGGGTCAGCTAGTAATATAAATCATAGTATTATTTCAATCTATATTTTTTCTCGTTTTTTTACTAATAGTAGGTACGGTGTAACACAGTAACACAGGTATTCGTCTACAGTATTATTGTTCCAACAACATACGTAGGGTACTTATTACGTACTTTCCCTATGCTTCCCAAATTCTGCAATAAATATTTATTTGACCTGTATTTACCTACGCTGATTCTTTTTGAGGTAGGTACTTACAAAATGAAAACGTCATATCAACAATATCTACTAATACTTTTGTCTTTGAATGACAAAGCGTGAAAGCGATATACGCAGAGACACGTTCCAAGCAACAACCTAAGGGAAAAATATTAATAAATAAATAAAAATGTAAGAGGCAAAGAACAAAAGTGTACCAGATCTATGTAAGTAGTACTGAACGTGTGCCAGGTCTCACGCTAGGAAAAGGGTCCCGAATCAGCGTAATGCCACAGTTACCTGCGGTGCTGGTGGTCCGCTGTAACTCGTTTAATATATCCATCATTTAGTAAGTATGTATTTATGTTAGTAATAATATGTCCGGCAGCGGTGCACCGGCAAATGTTTGCTCAGTCACCCGACGCCCGACACCCCCACACGTCACGCACGTCATGACTTGTATCAAATAAACGTTACGCTCAGACGCGCCTTTATTATACCCAATAATGAAATAATACCCCAAGAGATTACTTACATACAAATTCGCTAACAAAATTATTGTTGCGGAAAATTGAAATAAGAACGATGACAATGACGTCATTATGATTCGGTCTTACAATACTGAACGGCATTGATGGATCGAGTGAGTCGGATTGCACTCGGAGAAAAAGATTTCGGTCAAGTCGCATCTTCAGTAATAAATATTTTCTTACGATGAAAAACATTTTTGAGATACCCCTCAAGCTCACCTACCGGGTCACGTTACATAAATGTAATATTACTATTTTTAAATGTATGTCAAACATACACTTAAACATAGTAATGACAAGGAGCGTCAAAATAGAAAGAAGAAGATAGCTTTTTCTGTCTCTGTCTCTCTGTGAAAGCCAGCGATTACGGAACAAATTGAAGAAGAAGTTTATTTGCTCTTTTTTTCATGTTCTGATATTCACAACATTACACAGCTCATGCTATGTCGGCAGAGTTACCGATACCGTAGGTATTTATACGGAAATAGTAACAGTACATTGCAATACAAAGCAGAAATGGCAGCAGTAGCAGGTAGTACGCCCCAAGACATTCGCTACTATCGCGGAGAAGCATCGCACTCGCTTAGATTTAGCATCGATAGTGAATGGAGAAATGTAATTTACGCGCTCGTCCGATATGAATTTTAAATTCCCACCCCCGTGGAGGGTGCAGAACCCCGCGGAACCCCGCGGCGGCAGACAAACGACATCAACGTTTTACTATTAAAAATTCGACAAGGGAACCCCGCGCGCCCAATGTTATCGAACTTTGAGAACGATGTGCCAGGAAAACTCTAAGAAGGTTCACCTATATTTTCGCGATGTTTCAGCAAAAAAACCTTTAAAAAATTGAGCACTGAGGCGATGATACGTCAAGAATGTATTGGAGATATATCCCTGCGTTTCAAAACTGTATGCGAACGTTACTAATATTCACGTACCTATTGTGTTTGACAAGGATTTGTGGTAACAATTCCCTAAAGACCATAATAAATCAGTACAAGCGCGTTTATTTATACTAAATACACACTTGCACCCCCAAAAAGTGGAGTAAAATGGCAATGACAAAGCCGAAACTAGAAGCCGTGGCGGAGCACCCTAATAGTTGCAAATTAAAAGGCCGGCCGGTCCCCGCAGAGTTAGGGCTCCGAGGGCGCCCCACGCGCCTCGATAACAAAACTTCACTCAGAGTGGCTAATCTACAGTTGACGATAGGACGTGTCACGATTACACAACATGCAAGGATACACATGTTAGAAAAAAACAGACGATTTTTTTATTGTATTATACCTATCGCTTCGGATAAAGAATCCTTTTGTTTAGTCAAGTCATAAAATATTGACAAAATATTACTTAAAAATGAGGCAAATGCTAGCTATTGTATTCCTGACACGGGTATTTATTTTAAATTATGGTTCATAATAATCACCATCAGCCACATGACTGTCCACTGCTGGACGAGGGTTAAATTATGGTTGATTAATTAATATACTTACAATTCCTACTAAATGTAAAGAATGAAACAAGATATGTATAACTACTATTATCATTGCAACAGTCGTCATTTACTTCTTGTTCTGCCTCTGACCTAATCAAAGATAAAAAATGTTTTTTTTAAACACAGTGAACAAGCGTTTGTTCTGACGTTAAGCAGCGATGTGGTCTATTATGGAGCACACTTGTTCATAAGGTATCCGTAACTATTTACCCGTGACTTGCAGATGTAAGTTTGAAAATAAAAAAATAAGTATACTAATCTCCAAAAAAATTCAATGTTTACTCTTTCTAAGTCATTGAGTGGGTACGGATTTTTTGTAGTTTTTTTTTTAACATCCTACCCCCAGTCGCATATCTACACGCGCCCTAATCCTTATATGTGAGGGCTGATTCTCATCGGGTCCGCACGGAGAGAATCGATCATTAATTGTGTTTATGGCCTTATCCGCCACATGTCACGCCACCGCCGCCACCACTGCGCACGACCGATGTTCCAAACCACGCAATATTATTCTGTATGGAGTATGAAATTAAGAAAGTACTGTGACATGGATCTATGGCTAAAAAGTTTGACGCCCAATTTCAGCCAATATAGTTTTGTTTTAATGGATAATACAAACTATTATTAATATAACTTGAAAGAAAAAATACTGACTTTAATTTGATCGATGTGTGATTTATTTATGGATGCCATTGTCGAAACTGAACCAAATTTAAATGGGACCACATGAGAAGCGCCAGCTTTCAAACAAAAAAGAACCATCTAAATCGGTTCAACCAGTCAAAAGTAACAAATCCTCTCCTCCATTTTTATTAATCAGTTAAAATGCAAGAAATGGCTATAAATATTCAACACTGACGCACCAAATTATCCTTGTCGGACTGTGTGTAATTGGCTATGGAGTTCTTACTCCGAAACTTTTTTTTTCATTATTATTTTGTTTCAATAGACACTAGGATAAAACTACCTTGTCACCATAACAAAAATCCTAAAAGTGCAGCACTAGCAAATACTCATACTTAGAGCACGTAAAAAATGTAAAATACACTATTTTAAAGTAGGCCCTCATATTTTTATTGTGCGCGTTAAATAGACAACTAAATAGAAGAAGAAGATAAATTAAATAGTATCGTACAACTGTAACGATTCTGGCACACCTATAAACCTCAAAGAAATCGAACCCATCGACCGTCGTCTTAGAGGCAGATACCCTGACCCCTCCAATGTGGCGTCATTGTTTATTAATTATACCGTTCTTAACTAATAGAAGGTGAATAACGATGCGCCATTATTTCCCACAGCAGAAGTAAGCCTTAACTTGGTTTAAATCCTGTTCAAGTCCACATCTTAATACTACGGGTGTAATGTTTCAAAATAATTAAAGATTAAGCCCCAAATCCCATACTGGTAAGCTATGAGACACTGCAAAGTACCTACTCAGAATAATTGAACGTCGCGTGTGCCTCGATACCGATCTGCTGACTCCCCTACTGTTTCCAATAACATTCTGCCCCCTCTTCATAAGCGGAATCACTGTTTACAAAAGAAAAATGAGCTTTTCTACGTAATAGACTGGTGTTTCTCGGGCCTCTACAAAAGCACCCAATTACACAACAAATCCTCTGCACAACAATGAATGTATATGGCACAATTAGTGAGCGGTTCAACAGGTGAACTGCGGCAACTCCGACCACAAACAAACAACCACTGTAAATAACAACGTAACCGAAGTTTACTAGTTAACAGTTCCAGTCACTGTTTGTAATCTATTCATTAATTTAATAATAATTTAACGAGTTTGTTGCAATCACAGAGTTAGAAAGTAGTTACGAGATCATGAGTGTATGAATGCGGTGTAAAAGCGGCGGTTGGACCCGCAGCCGCCGCAGCCGCCACCGTCGTTACCGCCGCCGCCGCCCGCGGTGTCTCGAGCGGGGGACCCGGAGACGTTAATAAAAATTCCGCTCTGAAACAACAAATTAAACGAAGCCGAGCCACTCGAAAAGCCATAAGTACTCATCTCAATTGCTGCCGATAAGAAATCCCCGGCAATGTATTCCGGGCACGTTTCGGCTACGGCTTTTTTCTCGCTTCTGTTCCGTTTAAAATGAATTGACTCTTAAATTCTTCACAATGAAATGTTGTTGGAGTTTTATTAAATCGAGTGTAACCATTCCCGACATTACGCAAATGGCGGGACCTCCCCTACATCTGTCGCGGGGATGCACCCCCTTAATAAGTGTTAACGCTCGGCTGCTGTGAACACGGCCCGAGCTAAATCTCTACAAATTCTTCATACAAATTAAAGTTGGCGACGAACTTACTACATTCTGTTGTGGGTCACTTCTGTAATAATAGTTTTACTTAAAGTAGCATTACTGTTCCAGGGTTTGAGAACTTTTATTAGGTAGTTGTTTAAATTCGTTTTTGCATAAAAATGCACACAGATGAAATTGGCTTCGCAGCAAAACTAGCGTTTACTCGCTAGACAATACCATTAGTATGCGCCAAACATGATTTAGGTGCGCTCTCCGATGGCATCCCATTACGCGACAACGGAATCGTACAAATTGCATTTTATTCCTGTTTTTCAGGCCATTACCTCGGGACAATAACAGGCCAGTGGGAACAAACGCGGGCCAGAATAGTTCCGAACTAGTATCATCGTGGCAAATGTAAATGAACAATTAAAGCGCTCGCCGGCCCTGGGACAATGACGATAATTATTTTAGTTGGCTGTTGGCGAGCTGTCAGTCGGCACACTCGGCCACTGGGCGCCGTGCGCCGCGCCGCCACGCCGCCCGCCCTGCCGCGGCCGCCGCCGCCTCGCCGCCCGCCCGGTATATGCGACCTCTGAGCTTAGATCTTTAATCTACGTCGTGGGCTTTACATACTTTACTTACTCTTTGTACTCATATAAGGATAACGAAAAGAAATAAAGAGACTGTTTTTGGTAAAGCAAATGCCGCTATTTAAGGAGACGTAACTTTTCTTCATTATTCTAGTTGTATATCTACGTATAATAGAACGAAAGGGTTTATTTGTTTTGTTTGTTTGTTTGGACGCACTAAGGTCAGGAACTATTCCAGAAAGTGACAGACTAATATAATGTGCAAAAGTTATGACAATAATTGTCAAACAAGTGGTTCATTCGCATTGATTTCTCAAGAGGAGGAATGCCCACAGCTTGTGCTTTCTTCAATAGGTGAAAACATGATAGAGAAGAATTATGCCTTAAAAAAGTTCCACACAAACCGCAATAGAGATAATAGATAGTATCATATTGCCATAATTATTATTGAGCCTTAGTAGCTAAGATGTATAACGTGGCCTAAGAGAGATCTATAAGTAGAACTACCACATACCAAATTAACTCTTACAAAAGAAAAAACACTTTTTTACATCGCACAATATAGTTGCTCGTGCTACTTTACTTGTTCGTTTAATTAACAAAGACCAATCGTTACTAGTTCTGTTAAAATGATGTCATACTAAAATTTTAAATCACCAGTAACTGTGTATTATAGCGAAATTGTGAACCTATCTACGCTATTCATAATCCATGTAGCCGATCCTTCAACGGCGGCGGCGGTTCTAAAACAGCGACACTTCTGCTTCCGTAAATTATTATCAGAAAGCTTTCATTACTGCGCGCGGCGACAATGGAACTCAAAATGTACGTCCTGCCGCAACTTCTCCCGCCGCCATTGTTCAGCTGAGAAATCAAGCTCATATTGGGCCCGAGGTGAAATCTTGATTAATTCGTTACAATGTTCCCAGTTATCCAGCCGCAAAACCGGAACTTTAATAAAAGGACCGACTCCAGTTTCAAATAATTGCACTAACTTCGCTAGCAATGTTTCAATATTAGACAGTTGCGATTTGTATGATAGCTCGGTGGTTAAATGCGGGATTCCCGAACTTCGGAATCTCAGGAAGTGGGCCGAGATGATCGATTCTTGCCACTGCCGGTGGTAAAAAAAAATGAAAAACTCGTGAACCGAGAGTTGTTCCAACTTTGTTCCGGATTTCCAACATGAAAAACTTTTGCAAATTTAACCGCGATCAACATGTAATGCACGTCGGTTTCTTGTAAAAATAAAATGGGTATTGCCCTCTAAATTACATAACGTTAATAATACTGGAAGCACATAAAGACTGAATCACCACGAGCGGTGGATTGTCGTTCGCTTCTTCCTTAGTTCATGTATTTTGTGGGTAGTTGTTTCAAACTACTAACAGTTTATCAAACCCTTTATAGCGGCGTGTGTTGAATGGTACACTTTGCTACTTTATTCATGCCATTGAGCAAACAGGGCCATAAGAAAATAAGCAGTGTTGTACAGACCACCGACATTCTAATATACTCTGACGAATGCAACCGATATGTATGCAGTCCTGAATTCGTATCGCAGGGATAGTGATGCCAGTAATTTGCCTAGTCGTAAATTACTCGTTTAACTGTATTACAGGCCGGGTACTGTCACGATTTGGGAAAAGGTTGGTTGCCAATGTAAGGTGAACTGGCCTTGCATGAAGTCTGAGTAGGGAAGTAACGATTACTGGTCCATTTTGAAACTCAAAACCACATGGCATTACAACGCGCGCGCGGTAGAGCAAATGTGCAGCATTTTCATCTACCCTCCGCAGAGATATGCCGGCGTCCGGCATTCGACGCATTTTGCAAATGAGCTTTAAATCAATTAAAATTAATTCAATATGAAAATGGTATATGTGCACTGCGGCGTAGTTTGAGTATTTACTTGGAAGCAAGTGCCCATACGTTCGAAACACCAGTTGATTAGAGTTTCCTTCAGTAAGGTTTATGTCGACGTCTTCGAAAGTTTCGGAAAATTTACAAAGTTACGATCTACTCGATAATTTTACTATGACGGTACTGTATCACTAAAACATCGATTAGGTACATAACAACCGTTATATTTTTCCAAGAAAAAAAGAACACTCGAGTGTAATGAAATTCATTAGAGTTAGATCATATAATACATTCATAATGCAGTAGAAAAACAGCGCTAACTCGTGTGAAGCCTGAGCGAATCAGTAGTTGTTAAAAATAAAATAAATACACTTCACGCCTTTTAATCCCAAAGCGGGTTAGGCAGAGGCACTTGCTAAAGCAAATGCCCACGGTTCCCCAAGCGTATTTAACCCAACGTGACAGGGGGTGAGCCCATCGCGGTTATAGGGTTCACACACCTTGTGGTGTGCGGGTTTCATCACGATGTTGTCCTTCACCGTACGACGAGCGTTGCGTTGCGTACATAGGCTCTGAAAAAGAGTCCCATTGGTACACGTCCAGTAGCCGGACTCGAACCCGGACCTCCCGGTTACAAGTCAAGTATCCGAACAACTGGACCACAGACGCTGTGCAGTGGTAGTTGTGTGCAGTAGTTGTTCATATAGGTAATTAGTTATTTCACAAACACGGACACATCTAGGTACTTATTGTTGAACAACGTCTATAAGATCAATGAGAAACGAAAACGACTGGTGGGATATACGGGTAACAGAGCAACTTCCACGGTTTATTAGCGAAAATGGTATTAATTATCCGTGATTAATCAAGTTCGATCACTCAGTAAATATTACCTTTGCAGAAATAAAAATTTTGCTTGAAATTTTCATTAAAATACATTGTAATTTAATGAAATTTTCATTTTTCGTTGTTGGGAAGCTAGACTGAAACATGTATGTTATAATTTATATCGACGAATGAATGGTGTACAACTGCTGCGCAACACTTACAAAGTCCCTTTTGAGTCCAACTTTGAGGCTCTTATCCCTTTTATTCCGTTCCCGTGGGAATTCTAGAATAAAATCTTATGTCCTAATTAGTTTACAGAGATATATATAGATAACTTTCTTCACTCAATTATCCGCTTCAAAAACTTCCTCCCAGATAAAACCAAAATATCCCTAGTTAATTCCCTCCTACTTCCTATTGTTGATTATGCTGATGTGTGTTACCTAGATCTTACTGAGGAGCTCCTTAGTAAACTAGATCGTTTTCTCAATACTGGCATCAGATTTATCTACTGTTTGAGGAAATATGACAACATTACACCGAACCGCGCAAAACTCAAATGGTTGAAAGTCCGGGAGCGCAGAAAGCTTAGAATCCTCTGCCTTCTGTACAGTATACTATTTGACCCTCAAACACCCAACTATTTAAAGGATCGTTTTTCATTCCTAGCATCTAACCATGCTAGTTATCTTCGCTCATCCAACAACCTTCTTCTAAATGTCCCCACCCATAAATCTGGCTTCATGTCTAATTCCTTTGCTGTGACTGCTGTCCGCCTATGGAACTCCCTTCCCACTGATGTCAGGAAAGCACCCTCTCGTCCTTCTTTCAAAAAACTTCTCAAGACGCATTTTCTCCAACAGTATAACTAATAACTTCTTATGTGTCATATTATTATTATTAATTTTTTTATTATTATATTTTTTTATGTATATAAATTGTACGTAATTGTGTATATATATTAGTGTGTAAATATAGATTAATAAGTATCTATCTAGGTTTTTCTTCTTTTTCTTTGTGATAGATTGCGTATGTGTGCATTTATATATTTATGTTATTTTATGCTTACGTACATATATAATTATAAATGTTCCGTTATGTCAATTGTATTTCTGTGTGTACCTACTTAGGTTTTCTATTGTATTTACTTACATGTTTGTTTTTTAATACTGACCCGCACCTATGTTCTCCCATGTTGTGAGGTTGACTGGTAGAGAATACTTTAGTATTAAATCCACCCTTTGTACTTTTTGTGCAATAAAGTATTAAACAATAATAATAAAGTTCTAAGCATTCCTACACCCCTGTGTCCCTACAGACAGCGCGAGGCGACTTCGTTGCACTATGTATTAATGATTACTGTGTTAACACGTGTTTTATGTCATGATTAGTTGAATGTTAGCAGATTCAAATGCTCTAGGTTTTCTGTGAATCGTACATTTATTTTATTTTAGTGCAAACAGCGATAATAGACTAACTCGCTAACTTTTTTTCTCTTTGACGATAAATTTTACGCCATCGTCGGACAGTCTATCACAGAATGTATGTCGTTCTGGAGCGACTATTAATTCTCTATCTTCAACCGATTTGTTCCTTTTAATTTTTTCCCACTACATCTTCCTTAAAATTGCAAACTAACTCTTATCACATTGTCTTTATAATTTCCAAAAAAAAAAATTAATTAATTACACATCAAAAGTGTCTAGGGATCAAGAACATTTTTAGCTCTAAAAAAATCTAATTTATTTAAAACAAATCTAATCTTCTGGATTGGTCTCCTACCTAATTCCCCATGCCTGTATCAATGACTTA
>SJJU01004547.1:0-16941 GCA_012932125.1 Conopomorpha cramerella | reverse complement strand
GCAGTAAGTGTACCTTTGCTTTCATATTATTAAATGTATTATGCATGTGACCTTCAGAAATATGTGCGGAAAGCAAAGTAAACTTCTAAAAAAAAGGATCATCATCATCTGTGCTCGGTAATTTCTACCTGCCTCATCTAATTTCAGCTAATGTTATCTGTCACTGTTCACACCTGAGTACATGATACAGTCCAACGGTTAGTACTTCATTATGTCGTAAAACCATCACGTTCGGAAAATCTAATTACTGGTCCAAAAACTTCAATGTTCAAAATCAAGATTACAGATTTTGATTCACCGTTTCCAAAAAAAAAGCAACGCGACACACTTAGGTATACCAAGATGCTCTACAGCTGTCTGTTGTCGCCCACAGCATCAGTATCGTCACGTGCTTCCGATGCAACGCAGCGATTGGTGGCAGATGGCGCGTGACGCCAGCCATCTAGGTGGCGCTGGCATCTTTCATAACCCCACCTAGTGACAGAGATTGAGATAATTTGGTACACGACTGCGACGCTTTATTTTCATTTTGTGCACGAAGCACGTACTGACACTCGTTTCAAACCCGCGGATCAAGCTGAGCTACCTTGCTCTAGTGAGCTCCGAAGTATGTGAGGTCATACAGAAATTGCACTGTACAGTTTATGTTGGCAGGAAACGAAGGAGATGCTATCAAACATGGGCTGGGTGCACACAGGGTGTAATCCGTTTTGCTTATCTGTCTTTTGTAGTGCAGGTCGTGAGTTTTTGGATGGTATAAATGTGTATTTACCTACGTACCAGTAAATGTACCGTAGGATGACCGAATTGGACAACCTACCCATTGGTCTTATTGGCCTTACCTTCCGGACACTGATCTGTTCGTTTGACGGCTGTTTTTTGTTTTGTAATAAATCTATTCCTATGTCTCTCACAGTTGCAGCACCCGGAAAGACACGACATAGAACAAATACGCGCTGTGATTGGTTGCTATGTCACATATAGTGCGCTTTAGCTTAATTCAACCAATCGCAGTACCTCATATATCTAGCCATGTCTTTTTTGGAGCGCTAGTATCATAGATTCCTTTATCAGGCGTCGTGTTTAATGTCCTGACTGCGATACCTACCTACCATTTGTCATCGTTATCAAGGCGACTGAAATCAGATTTTGGCAAACATTTCATATCAGAATAAGCTTTGAAATCAAATCTTTTTTTTAAGATTTGGTACCTTAAATAAGACCGTTTGAGCCCAGAACCGAAGAACAGCAAGTCAGCTCTACATAAAATTGTTTTAATGCAGTTTCTAGGACTCTAACCCGGCTAAATGACTGTTATGGAGGCAGTAGCCGGTCTACCTAGTGGGTACAAGTACTACTACTAGTACCGGAGTAGGTAGTAGTACTACTACCTACTCCGGTGGGTTATAAGGTATGGCATGTAGTATGCCTTAAGCATGAAAACGATTACAAATATCCCACTTGAAATCTTGACAACGTTCCTTTCCCTCGGGAATCGGTTGCGATCACAAAAGCCAGCTGCTATGAGGTCTTCACGATGTAAAATTGTCCCTTGCGATCGTATTTCCGTTCAAATTGTAACGCAGTGGACACAGCATGTCTTTTGGTATAAAAAGTAGGTAATATAGGCACAATTAGATAATAATATGGCCCTTACCCACAAATGGTGTCACAGTTTCCTGAGAACTGGAGCACAATCTGATTACCCAACTCAGATCTTAGTGGCTAATAAGGCCTTAATAGGGGAATAGGTTTTTTTTTATGACCAACGTATTTGACAGATTTTCAAGACGATGTCACACTTTAAATGCAACATAATATGGCAATAGTCACGGAAATAGGAATGAAAATACACACTTTTCTTTTTTTTTCACCTACTTCAAAAAAGAAGGAAGGTTTCAATTCGACTGCATTTTTTATATTTAATCATCATCATCATAGATAGATATTTCCCATATCTATCCACTGCTCGACATTGTTATATTTTTCACCTCATATTTTTTTAGTTTATCATTAAAACGCTACATTATCTTTCCATAACATAGGCTATATTTTAAACAAAAATTACAGGGGAACAGAATAAACCTTGAGTATGGTGACGGCGAATAGAATACATGTGTCACCACTGCAGCCCAACTTTTCCCGTCATGGAGGTCGTAAGAGAACTCTCCAGAGGACGAGCAGCAGCGCTCTCTGTGAGTTAAACCACAATACCACAGCGATCGCCACCTCGCATGCCAAGCATGGCATTTCCCTTCAAATTATGATGGAAATCATTCGGGAAGGCCCTCGTCCTGGGCGTGTGTAGCAGTGGGCGTCATGTAGCTGATGATGATGATGAAGGCTAATTGTAATTGAAATGCTACATGCAAGAATACTGTTGCAGTTGGAAACACGAGAATCTTTTTTTCGCAGAGCATTTTGCAAGAGCATCCAACATACAATAACTTTTTTTTTTGCTTCTGTAAAACAATAAAAGGTGAATACAAATGTTATTTACTTAGAAATTAATCGTCCAGTAATTTAGATAGACATCCTGTAGGTTTTGCGAACAATCGATCGCGTGGCATGCATTATGCAGCGTCTTTTTTAGGAATTGTTGGAAATTAGGGTTTCTGATAATTTCGTTTGGAATTTTATTTTTAATACAGTCTGTCTTCACTGTTTTCCTGTGGATTGTAAGGTCGTTTTTTGAAAGTTATTTTGTATATTTGTATAAAGTTTGACATGCACCCAAGTGTAGTCCTTTTAATAATTCTATGCTTCAAAAAAAATATAACGTTAAGTGAAATGTCTAATAAAGATTTATTATTGATTAATAATAAACTCTTTATAACGGACATTACAAAATTGTCAATGGCAAGATTGCAAAAAGTGACCTGATCGCTTAGAGCGATTTCTTCCTAAAAAAAATGAAGGAAGAAAATAAACTTTTCAAATAGAGTAAATGCGTAGTAGGTTGTGTTGCTATTGGACCATATATTATCTGACATAGTACACCTACCTATTACTAAAACAATAAAAATACATACTTACATAAGTATTTTAATTAAATAAATAATCATCTCCCCATTTTACTAATTTAGGTACACACTGCATCAACAGTACGTCGATTATAGTCATTCTACACAAATAAACCTGTTTATTTAGCATTCAATCCCTGGAGTCAACACAGGCGACAGCAGCGGGATGCGCGCGCGCAGCCAGATCTATTTGCGACTTACGCAGAAATCTACACTCCTGCCGCGATGATCTGCCGAGATTCGCACAATTAATTACATTTCAGACCCCGATATAAACTAGTTGAAATCTACTGTGTGTGCAAACACTACACGAATGTAAAATGAGCTCTATAATTATGAATCATAAGGTTCAGGGAAATTATCAAAAACATACCATACCGTCCAGCGCACAGGAAAGGGGGGTGGAAAGGCAAATTACTGCTGATTTTATTGAAGATAAGTGAACGTTGTTGCAGACAAGATTAGCTGTAAATTAAGTAATTCCTACTTGAACTGAGTGTCTTACTTGGGGAGGTCAACATAGTCTGGTACTGTGAAGGTGTGGTCGGTCCGTTCTGGATTGTCGTCGATGTACGATTTGAGTATTCTGGAATGATTCAATTTAGTTGAGAAATTTCTAACTACTGGCATGTCATTGAAAGTTAATTTAAATCATGAAGTCGAAGACGATGTGATTGTAAGCAAAAAATACAAACATGTCGAATCCATAATACATACATACATACACTTCACGCCTGTCTCCCAGAGGGGTAGGCAGAGACTACAGATCTCAGATGTCACGGTCCTGGCATACCCCTTTCGCTTCATCTAAGTACATTCATAGATCTTTTCATACATGACCTCCGGTTTCGAGTACTATTCACGCCACCTTCCGCCAGGACATCACAAATCTGATCAATATATGTCCTTCTGGGGCGATCTCTACTCACCCGGCCTATTACATCACCCATATAAATCTCTGTCGTTAATCGACTTTCATCCATTCTCTCCATATGCCCAAAACACCGAAGCATGCCCTTTTCAATCTTAGTACTCACTACATCATCATAATACGTTTTTTGTTTTTTGTCATTTAGCAGCGGATACTTCATTAGGATGTGCCTTAAATTTAACACATACCTGCGGTACTAATAACAGCTATAGGTATAAGTATACCCAATAAAATACCCAAGAAAATTCCCCATAGTTAAGTCACTGGGGAAATTTCTTTGACGTTTTTAAGACAGATTTTCGAGCGAAGAACTGTCATTACTGTCATACTTTCCAAACAAAGTTTGACAATAATGACATTTCACCTCCCGTAAATCTCTAACGTAACGTAAAACGAACAGATACCAAGACAACTGAGGGCTCTTATGTTCAGCTTTAAAGCGGACAATTCTGCCACAAACAAAGTAGTTCTCTTCGTGTTCAAGTTATAGAATAGTCATAGTATATCGATAAAGTCGTCAATAGTCAAAGTCGTGTCAAAAACACATTAAAACGTGAGGGTGGACCATCACATTTCAATGCTGATAATAATGCCTCATTACTTTGTCAGTAGTATATACATTAAATATGGAGTAACGAGTTCTAGTAGATCTATACTAATATTATAAAGCTGAAGAGTTTGTTTGTTTGAACGCGCTAATCTCAAGAACTACTGGTTCGAATTGAAAAAATATTTTTGTGTTGAATAGACCATTTATTGAGGAAGGTTATAGGCTATATAACATCACGCTGCAACTATTAGGAGCGAAGAAATAATGGAATATGTGAAAAAAACGGGGAAAATTATTCTTCCTTGAGGGCTTCCGTTGCGTGCGCTGTGAAAACGGTTTAAGATGCAAAGCTATATGTATGAAAGAATTATTCCTCTTGAAAGGATCTAAAAAAATGTCCGCGGCAGTATATGCCTATCTTTTAAGAATAACTTACTAGAACCGTTTTTATGGTAATCAAATTTGGTCGAAATTAATGCATTATTTGTTATCTCTATTATATGAAAATTAATTGATGTTCGTTAGTCTCGCTAAAACTCGAAAACAGCTGGACCGACTAATTAAAGTCTTGAATTGCACGTGGAAGCCCAGGGAAGGTTGAAAAGATGTGTTTCTTCCAATACACGAGGTATGGCAAAACAAGTGTTTGCAGGGGACAGCTTTCTGTAATATAATTTACATAAATGACAGCACGTTTATTGATAAGGATGTTAAGTCAGAGTCACATACTAAACTAACAATCTATACAAATATCCCAACCAGTAAAGGTAAATTCAGAAGCGATTCACAGCACTATAAATCTTTGCACCCCATGAATGATTTATTGCATTAATATCGTTCAGCGTACCGAGAAAAAGGATTGATATTGCTACAAAAAAAAAACACTCGGCTCCCATCGAAGAAAAACCAACAAACTCAAAATACAGTAAAAGTAAATCTGTCAAGCGACACGAGAGTATTGCGGCCGTCGGAGCCGTGACAGACAGCACCCGCGTCTTGTCGCTACGAAAAAAAAAAAAGCGCAGAGTAATTTTTACTCCAATCAATCACCAGAAAAAACTCGCCTTGCTCATCGGATAATTCCCCAGGATTCCGACGAAGATTTAGGGTCACAATCGCGTGCTAAACCACGACAAAATAATGAGCCGCAACGGCAACCTCATTGTCCAACTCTAAAAACAGGAGATAAATAACCAAATGAGAACGGAAAAAGGGCAAAAATGGTGAAATAAAGGGAAGCTTCAATTGGACAAAGGCGCCGAAGGGGGATAATTCGTCGGGGATATGCACCAATTGTCACCGTGGAGGTCTTTTTTTGCCGCTCTCCTGCTGCAGTTGACATGTCTGGGAACGGAGGCCAGACGCCGCGAGCGATAAAATTGTCACTTCACCACGGCACAGGTGACTCCCGGATTGTCTCGGTTAAAATGGAAATTGTCGGCACAGAAAGCACATTGCAATTAACTGGCCACAGAGCACTCGGAGCAACTACTCTATGGCACGGATTCTGAAACAAATCAGTACTCGAACGTAAGTTAATCATAGTTTGTCTCTTACACAAGACACGAATTAAAGCGTCACAACTGTGCTTGAAAGAAAATCAATGCTTATGTAATGAGGAGTGTACTAAAAAAACAATCTGTCAATGATATTTGAAAACGAAAGAGATGATGATTCATTGAATATTCGGAGTCAATATTTTGTCATTTTTTTTTAAAGAAAACTGCAATTTTCTTAAGCCCGTTGTCTCTTTTTGACACATATGTAGGTACGGATCAATCAGACATCGTATAAAACATACCTGACAGAGAATAGAACTTCGTTCACGATTCAGAATACGGGTGTATGACTCACACAACACACCAAGTATAATTTGCCGTCCCTCAAATCAAAACCACAATAACACCGGAACGAATCTCTAAATACGTCGGTATCAAATAAAAACAACGTTTAATATTCGACACCAGACACGGCCGCAATAAATGTCCAAATATTTGTCACACGGATTTTCCCGAAATTCAAATAAAAACCGTGACTAAAGGCCCTAGTGAATCCCTAGAGATGGGTCAAGCTTACCAACCGCGGCCGCGGAGGGTGATATCCTACTTTGTGTAGAATAGATATGCGACAGTTACTCGACAGAATCACCTAAACATTATCATCTGAACCCTCTCATGGTTCGCGATCTACCTGCTAAGAGGCCACAGTTCAATAGTAAAGGTAAACGCAACAAAAAAAGCTCCGAAATTCTAGCAATTTACCATCTTATTGGAGTAGAGAAATTCATTTTGAGAATCTCGACCTTTGTTGTTGCTTCAGATGAAAAGTTATCTTATTCCTTTTCAGTTAAGTGCGGGAATCTTGTAGCTAGTGTTCAGTTGTGCTTCGAATTGGCCGGCGAACGCTTTCCCCAGTACATTGTTATAGATAGGAACTCACCTACGTATGTATGTGTGAGTGGGCAGACCGAAGCGCGATTTGCAACGCCTCGTTCTCCCGCGCTATATTGGGGACGTCGCTCCAAGTAGCCGCAAGATAAGATTTATGTCGCGAAACGCAATCTAGACGAGGCGACCAAAAGTCGCTATCGAAATTAAATATCAGAAGCGTGGGGGCTGATGTCGGAATTTCTATATTAACATGAGAGATATAGGAACAGATGTGATCACTTGTTATGTTTTTGTTATACTGAGATAATCTTTTTTTATCACAGTGTACAAGCGTTTGACCACCATCCTGCCTGATGTTAAGCTGCGATGTGGTATACGATGGAGCACACTTGTTCATTAGGTACCTATTTACCCGCGACTTGGAGACCTTCAGACTGTACTGCGCAGAAAACACAGACTCCGGCAAGTCATTCCACATCCTCGCGGTTCGCACTATGAATGTAGACGCAAACCGTTTGGATCGTGTAAATGATACCATCCGCCTTGTATGGATGAGATAATCGTAGTTTTGTCATATTACTAGAGTCTTTGGTAATTCAGAAAATTTTCAGAACAAACACGAACTAAGGTGGTACAGTCAGTCAAGAATCCATCCCATGTCAAGAAAATGATCTTACACCATAAAGTTGAAGTATGAATTTCAGGTTAAAAGAAGGTTTTATCACATAACGAAAACTCCACCTCAATGATACTCAGTACTCAATATCTTTATTGCATTACCATAATGTTATAGTACATGTTACATGATGTATTAGCTATACACAAATTATCGTTAAAATTAATATGCCATATTTTTGTCAACCGTACTACATGTGTTTAGAATGAGGAGATTTTTCTAAAAAAATCAATCTGTCAAAGACGCTCAAAGATAGTTGAAAACGAAAGAGATACAACCATATTCTTCTATAATCATTCATCTTTTAGATTCGTTCTGGATTACACTAACTTCACTCTTGTTTTCCACAGGATCCAGCATGCCTATCAGAAATCCTTCATTCTCAAGCAGAGCTGCGCAAATAATAACTTATAGTCAGTGGACTAATAAAGAAGTTGCTAAAAAAATATCATAATAAATTAATATTTACAAACGATTCCACTAACACCTTCCATCCTGTATCTGTCGCACAGCAAAACCACCTGATGCAAGCAAACCGCATCAGCTAACAATGTAATACCAGGTTACATTGTTACCAACCTCAATATCTATTTGTTGGGACAACACAACAGCGGCTGAGCGGTGATTTTTGAGGCTGTAATAAAGGTGTGCCCACACCGCGGCGTCACGGTAGTCGCGCGCGTGACAATGCGACACTTTTCACGCGTCACCGCGTGGCGGCGCGGGCGTCGGCGGAGCTGGGCCGGCGACGCCTTCTTTGTTCGCAAGGTTGGATGCGACGTGAAGATTTGATATTCTTATTTAGTATGGATAAAATTTGGAAAACTACTTACATGCTTAGCGTGACGTAAACGAAATCATGTCAATAATCCCCAGTGACATGTAAATAAAGTTTGAAGACGTGATGTCTCATAGGACACTAAACAATCAACTGGGGCTTATCTAGAGATGAATTTGTTGTGATCTTTCGAATAGGTTGTAACTTATTTGTAGGTACGAAAGAAGACTTTTTAATGATTGTTATATTTGTTCTGTCCAGAAACACATCTCAAGAAAAAATTCATCTAAAGAAGATTCCTACAATATACTAACACAATTTAATGTAACATAAACGAAATACGCTTTAAAGCAGGATGAAGTCGGGGAGAAATTCAAGTAAAAAAATAGCCAGGACGCGTAAATACTAATCATAACCACTATTGTTTATGATGGGTGTGTCCCGCAAAGCGACGGCCTGTGTCGCTCCGTTGGGTCGGTCGAGCGTTAGTTTTCACGCGTCGCTGCAACTATTAATATTCAAATTAGGGCGATCTGTCGCCCCGTTCCGATGACGACTGCGATGAATGCGTGTGAACACACCTTATAATTTATTTATTCTTTTGTTGGTATCCGTTTCAAATTTGTTGTTGGCCTAGTACTAAGTGTAACTTAATAACTACACACTTCCTTTGTTACATCCATGTTTTGCTAAGTGTGAAAATTGTACTCTAGCTTCGCATAACTACATTTGCTCTATACAAGCTTCTGCTATTTAAGCGACTATAGGTGCCTACTTACTTCGGCTATAATTACGGGCAATTGTTTGCTGTACTTCGAATACTACTAGAATAGAATTAAGAAACCTATTATAGGCTGGATATCAAATAAGACTTTATGTAGTACCTATTACCAAATATGTAGATGACGCCAAGGACACACTTGTCTTAATAATCAACATATTATGCATAGTACCTAAAAACCTTGCGTCCACTTTCATAGTGCGTACCGCCAGGATGTGGAACGACTTGCCGAAGTCTGTGTTTCCTGCGCAGTATAGTTTGAAGGTCTTCAAGTCGCGGGTGAATAAGTACGTACTGAACAAGTGTGCTCCATCGTAGACCACATCGCTGCTTAACATCAGGTACGATGGTGGTCAAACGCTTGTTCATAGTGATTAAAAAAAAAAAAAACCTACACATGTGTTTTGTCAGTTCATTATAAGTAGAACGACAATTTTCGCGAGCCAACCGTCCCAGAAACCGAGAGAACGGGAATGCCTTGTTTCTATTATGGTAGTAATTTAGTGGAATAAGTACACAGTAATTGAAAATGTGTATACACTTTTACTTACATCACTTCAACATCAACTTCGCCACTAAACTCGCCACAAGACAAAAATACTATTGCTAACTCCGAAAAAACGCCTTAGTGCTTAGTTATAGTGATATCCGATATCGCGTCTGTGTAACGTGCGCCTAACTTAAACTCGTTCCCTAATACGTAAATAATAAAATAATTAGTTCCTTTATATTCTAATGCAACAAACGTACGTCCATTGAACTGTGAGCCTCAATTTATAGAATTTTATGACCTTTAATTGCAACGAATTTATTGAAGGTAAACAACTGGTGATCTTCACCATTCGATGGTTTATGACGATGGCTTATAAACAAATGTTGCCCCGAAATTGGGTGAATATTTATTACTACGTGTGCTGCGCGGCGGTACTCTCGTTTTTTGTCCGTTCCCGTGGTTTCGGAATAAAGTTGAATGGGAAAAATATTGTGAAAGAATTGTTAAAATCCGTCCTGTTAAGTTTTGAGTTTGTTGTTGTTGTTGAATCTTCCCTCTTTGTAATATTATTTTTGATGAATAATATATTATATGGGATTTTAATTATAGGGAGAGAAGTACGACATTGAGAGGAAAACTTTTGAATATTACTTAGGAAGTACCTCCATGAAAATGGTGCAAATTTCATTTGACAAACTACATTTCCAAGCAGCGACCCAGAAGGACATACATCGACCAGATTGGTGAATGTCCTGACGGAAGGTGGCGTGGAAAGTACTCCCGCAGACAAAGTAGAAGTAGAACCGGAAAACATGTATAAATGTTTGAATGAAGCGAAGGGGTTATGTCAGGATCGGTACAAATGGAGATACGTCTTTACCTATCCCTCTGGGATACATGTATGTATAAAAAACAGGATGGTGGTCGCATTGAATTTTACACAATTAAATATTGACACAATACAGTGATTTTAAATTATTTCTGGTATGATTTAATTACCAAAATTGTGGTCACTTACCGGTGGGAACCATTCGAAGTAGCAACCTTGCGGCGAAATCGTTTAACATTTAACAAAAATACAATATAATTGCCATGAAGAAATCTTGCAATTATTATGGACAATGTTGTCACAAAATATTACCTACGTGAATACAAAGTTGTCACATAATGTATATATTTTTTTGTTGTATTTTTGCACAACATTTCATTAATACTAATTAAACACTCGCTCGGTTGTTGTTAAATTTATAAGAATTTGTCATATTATTAAATGAGCTCATGATGCCTCCGGAGATGACATTGTGTGTGGAGATGAAATTTAATTTAAAAAAATCCGCATTGTCGCCATAGTAAAAGTGGTTCATATTGACGAGCCCAACCACGTCTAAGACTACTGCTTGGGGTCCTTTTACACTCTGTATAAACTTTGAAAAACAAATGGAGTGGGAACAATTCCCGGGTCAGACTAACGAATTTTTTTAAATATGACATCGCAGTTTCTCGTTGTTTCTTTTCAAAAATAAAGGAAGTAAAATGAGCTGGTGTGGTGCAGGCATGCTGCACCAACGCTCACCAGAGCGTTGGTGTAGTGGTCAGCATGTCTGCCCCTATTCCGTAAGGTCGTGAGTTCGATTCCCATCGCAGACAGGTACTTAGGTGATGAGCTTTTAAGTACTTGTTGGATGTGTTTGGATGTTTTATTTATATAATTATATATCTAAAAGAAAAAATGTATTTAAGTTATATTTCGTTGTCTGAATTGCATAAGACAAGTGCTTTAGCTACTTAATATGGTATGAAGGCAACATGCCTTCATTATTTATTTATTTATAAAGTATTTAAAGTAGTTCCAGTAAGAGATCAATGGCGAAAAGAAACGTGTTGCGCCGACCCCACCTAGTGTGGGATAAGGGCAGGAAAATGATGATATTTAAAGTAGTTCCACTTTTTCGTTCCAATTTTTTACCACTCTGTATACGAAGTACCATAGTAGGGACAAAGTGAGTGTAATGGGCCTCACAACGTAAGTCACACACGTTGCACAAAATGTGTTATTTATTTCATATTGAAACATGTAATTTTCGTTTAAAAAGTTGAAATGCAAAAGTATTTATATTGAGTGCTGTCTACCGCAATCTGCGTGATCTGGGGAGGTCTTGTTTTCTTCCAAAATACAAAAAAATATAGCCTCATTTATATTTAAATAGGTAACAGGTAAGTATAGATTTTACGTGTCATCATTATGTAGGCATTTATTATAAGCATGGATGTGTAAGTAATCTATTATATAAAAATCAATGCCACTTTTTGTGGTCATGTCATAACTCCGGAACGGGTGGACCAATTTCGCTAATTCTTCCTTTGTTGTGCTTATTAATGACATCAGAAGGTTCTTATGAAAGAAAAATGACATCTACTGCTGGGCACAGGCCACCCTGGAGGTTGTATTAATTTTATAGTTAAGACAGGACAACGTCTGTCGAGTCCACTAGTTTTCTTATATATAAAAATCAAAGCCACTTTTCGTTGTCATTCCATAACTCCGGAACGGGTGGATCGATTTCGCTAATTCTTTCTTTGTTGTGCTTATTAATGACAGCGAAACGTTCTTATGAAAGAAAAAAAATGACATCCACTTCTGGGCACAGGCCACCCTAGATATCCGTATTAATAGTGAAGACAGGACAACGTCTGTCGAGTCCGCTAGTAGGCAGTAGATATATACAATAATAATAATACACATTTCACGCCTTTTAATCCCAAAGCGGGTTAGGCTGAGGTACTTGCTAAGCAAATGCCCACAGTTCACCAAGCGTATTTAATCCAACATGACAGGTGGTGAGCCCATCGCCGTTATAGGGTTCACGCACCTTGTGGTGTGCGGGTTTCATCACGATGTTGTCCTTCCCCGTACGAGCGTTGCGTTGCGTACATAAGCTCTGAAAAAGAGTCCCATTGGTACACGTCTAGTAGACGGACTTGAACCGCGATCTCCCCGTTACTAGTCAAGTATCCGACGAACTGGACCACAGACACTCTTTGATAGATATGTACACATTTTATATTATATTGTTCATGTTTCTAATTTGTGAATGTTGACGCTGGTGTTTTGTTTCACTTATGTTAATAATATTTTAAAATTAAATTGGACGATATAGTAACACAAAATCTTTCTGTGTTTGTTTCGATCCTTAGAGATTCTCTTACCTAAGACCTTTATTAATCTATACTAATATTATAAACTGGAAATAATTGTATTTTTGTGTGGATATTTGTAAGGGTACTAAAAAACTACTTTACAGATTTCGATAATTCTTACACCATTAGAATGCTGCTTTATCCCTGAGTAACATAGGTTAAATTTTATCCCGAAATTCCCACGGGGCCGAAAAAAACGTGAGTAACACCGCGCGGTAGAGCTAGAGTAGTTATTATAGTTTTATTAATGTGAGTACATAATGTAACTAACAAAATAAAATATAACAAACACAAACATTAATAAAACCAAACTGTCCCCGAAATTAAGTCCCCATTAGAATCGAATCGACACAATCGATTTATCGTCAATCGATTCCCATGCCATGTGTTGAACGACTCAAGTGATCAGTGGCGCTCGCCGGCCGACTCCTGCGCAACGGATGCCATAACTCTATGTCCCCGTGCGCATGCGTGGAACGGGCTGAGGAATAAAAAACACATTTCGCTAAAATAAATTATACACAATTAGGTTTAATGCCAACTTCCGTATTAAAAGTGACAAATGTTGAGTCTTGCTTTTCGTGAACGCAGTAAGTAGATCTTTGTCAAGTCAATAATTTAAAGTTTACTAGCTGAACCGGACGTTACTTTGCCAATATTAACAGTGTTTCCCGGACATTATTATGTATGCATTATACGTATGAACCACTCTCAATCAATCTATCGTAGCTTTAAATATCAAAGCATACGGAGAGGCAACTTTGTTTTATACTAAGTATGTGCCTACCAGCTGACAGGAAAACGTTGTTTGGCCAATATGGACATTGTTTCCCTGCTACTATTTCTGTGTTCTATACATTGAATATAAACCCTCACGTAAATCAATTCCCAATTCAATTTTTTTTATTGCGTTCTACAATGGTACTCTTAGGTGGTAAGTGAATGGTTAGTGCAATTACATTGTAGATCCTGATTTAAAATCATAGATAATAAGAATTTAAAATCCAAGAGAAAATTGTAAAGTCTTGTCGTATAAAGGGATAAGGTACAGCTACTTACAACTTCAAAGTATGTCTGTGTTGATATTTTTTTATAATGGCCGCCAGCGCACAGAGTATATTTTTACTTATTGCGAAAACAAAACCGCATCGAAATCTAAAACCACTCGCGAATGTTATTTGAACAAACAGATCGAATCATCGAGGGGTTGATACAGAGGTCAGAGTAGCAAATGCCACTCGCCTTTAGTCCCGGATCGGTATCAATGGGGATCCCGGGAATCAATATTGGGGATCAGAAGTGTCCGACTGTATGTATATAGAGCTGTTACAAACCTACTTTCAAAGATAAAAAAAAATATTATTGACTAGCTGTCCCGGCAAACACTTGTTTTGCCATAAGAAGTCGCTTTTGTACCCAGTGTATTGGAAGACCTTTTAAACCTCCCCTGGACTACCACGTGTAATTTAAGACCAAAATGAGCCAAATCGGTCCAGCGGTTCTCGAGTTTTAGCGAGACTAACGAATATCAATTCATTTTTATATATATAGATTGTACTTGGTTCTTGTCTTTTTTTCGATTTCGAAGATGAGATTAGAATACTTCAGTTTTCTTTCTTACTTGCATGTTGTATGAGCCGACTATGAGATCTGAAGGTTTAGGATTATTCAGGCTTTGAGCTGGCAACTAGTAACTGAAGACCCATATTGATACAATATTCACAATATATTGATACAACAATATTATTAACTCCTTGCTGTGCTAAATGTGGTAGAATCCTCGCGATCCGAAATTCGATAGATCGATCATGGGGAATTCTTTTATGGAAACTCCACCGCTGGCGAGGACAACGGCGGGGTTATGTGGGATTCGCAGCCACTAAAACCCTACGGTGACCACACGCACTTTATTGTCCCGGAACGACCTAAGCCACTACATCCAAGGATACTCTCATCAATCTTTGTGTTATGCTACTGTATATCTGTATGTTATAGCACTTATAATGATGAAAAATAAATGATTTGACTTTGACTTGACTTATATACAATAATTTAATAATCTTTCTTCATTTCTAGTTGTATAACTCTATTTTTTTAATCCGAGAAAAAAAATTTAAAAAAACAGCGAATGACCTTCATAGCGTAAAATATAGTCTACCTTGATTGCAATAGAGTACAAAATTGCGTGAACGGGCACTGTTTGATATGTATCTATATTTCACTTTAGGGTAATATGAACTCTATACAGATACCGACTCAAGTAACTTAAAGTCGTAGTGTCCCCTGAGATAAATATGTAATCTTAATATAATTGCGTGTCGGCAAACAGATCGCTTTACCCACTGCCCACCCCCGAGGAAGTGCCCTAATGCTTTTGATAAATGTACACAAATGTACAAAATGATACTACCCTCTTACGGTGACGGAAAACTTTGCGATGAAAGCCACATACCATGAGATGTGTGAACCTTATAAGAGGACCACCCTCAGGCAGGAAGAACCTCTGAGTGCTTTTGAAATTAAAATCACTGATTTTATTTTAAAAAATCAAACACATGGCTTATAGGTAGTATCAATTAATAATTAGCAAGTTTGGGCAGCTAACTTAAGGAGGTGGCAGAGACAACGGATTACGAATCCAGTTGACATTTACAATTACTTTACAACATGCATAATTTCACATTTTTTGTTTGTGGGCCCAATATCTTCTGTGATTTCCAATGTAAATCAAGCTTTATAAATGAGATTATGATACTTTTAAACAAATTTTAGAGAAAAAATTAGGCCCAATATGCCGTTACATTGAATAGACAAGAAAGGAGAAATAAATGCTGAAGTATAATGTACTTTCAGCAGTAAGTACCTACTGCTTACTATCGCTACAACCAAAATATATCTCAAAGAACATGCTAAACTCTTATCTTATATATTACTTAGGTAAGGAAATTAAAAACATGCTTTACTCATTTTTCAAATGAATAATATTTCAAACAAATAAGAAATGGCTATGAGCGATAAGGTCGCCATTTGCAATTTTTCCATTGAAGTGATGAGTATATTCATTCATTCATTATTGACGTACCTATTTACGTGTATATTTGACATAAGAACATAGTTCCAGTGTGTTAAGGAAACACTAGGGTGACCACATTGTCCGTGCCAAAGTACAATAATCCTAGAAAGCGGAGGGTCACTTCGAAGTGGCAATAATGAGGGAATCGCGAGAGAGATGCTCGCTGCCGCCCGCCTGCCTGCCAATAGACACTTTATTGATATTAATGGCCATGTAACACCTGGACACTGGTGTCGCGTGGACTCTGGGGAACGATTACATGACGCTGTTATTTTCTAATTCAAGGCGATCCGGCAAGAGGTTGGTAACAAACACCGTGACACGAGAAATTTTTATATAGACCGATTCCGGAATTACCCTTTTAAGCCGAAGTGTATTGTTTCTACAAATCCTACTATTAATCTATATATAAATGAATTGATGTTCGTTAGTCTCGCTAAAACTGGAGAACGACTGGACCAATTTGGCTATTTTTGGTCTTGAATCACACGTGGAAGTTCAGGGAAGGTTTAAAAGGTCTATTTCTTCCATACAAAGACGACTTCCTATGGCAAAACAAATGTTTGCCGAGACACCTAGTGTCTGATAAAAAACGATCTCCCCGTACAAACTGGATCAGCAGATTTTTTAGGATTTTGTTGGTTAGTGATTGACACTTCTGAAATGGTTTCAGCAAGGTCTACAGGCTATGGCTTGCTAGATCACGTTGTACATTAACTGTTCGACGTCACAGTGTCGCTGTGACGTCGTTGCCATTCCTTCGTTGTCGGTGACGCTATTGAGGCCGCGTCTGTAACACTTGACTCGAAAGTCTACCTTTAGTAAGTAGTAGGTAACAGTTGGCGTCATGTAATCCCTTCTTGCGTCTCGATATCATTATTTAATTTGTCTCTAACGGCACTTCACTTTACACGGCACAATCGTTTAAAGGCGTTTGCCACTTGGCCACCTGCTCTCTGGTACAGTCGGACCAGAATCTGCTCTACCACCATAAGGTTCAAATTCACATGAATGTCTTTAGACATTAGGGTGAGGTATGATGGCATCA